>CM054823.1:14513086-14672434 GCA_028984105.1 Lavandula angustifolia | reverse complement strand
CTTGATTTCTTCATCGAATCATCATCCCAACATAAGGTTGGATCTTTTCAACTTTATCTTTTAAAGCTCGAGATCCTGTAGCTTCTTGCTATGTCCTCGAGATTTAGGTTTAGAGTTACTGCTCCTGTCTTCGGTAGCAAACGCTTCATTAAAAACAACATGAGGGCTTCCTCCACACCAGCGTCCGATAGTTAAAGAATCAAAGCTTCTGGCGACCGGGAGTATCCCCAAGAACACTCCTTGATCGACTTGCTATCAAAAGTCTTGGTGATCTTTCCCATTATTGTGGATAAAGCATGAACACCCAAAATATGGAAATAAGATAAAGAAGGTTTCACATGCAGCCTTCACTTAATTCATATGGTGTCTTCTTATCTTTGCTTTGTCGGTAGAGATCTATCATGCAGTATAACAATGCGGTGTCGTTAGCTTACGCCCCGGGAATTTGGTTGGGAGTCCCGGAGTCCGCGAGCGGGGTTCTTCTTTGCTTCTTTGAGTGTTCGATTCTTCCTTTCGGCAACCCCATTTTGTTGAGGCGTGCGCGCGAGGGAGCGTCTCATGCTCTATGCCTTACGCTTCTAGAACTCCTCTACCGTAAAATTCGGGGAACTCGGTTCCTATGTACTGAGCTAAGCTATCTTGATGATCTTGGTGTTCTTCTGACCTACTGAGCCTTTTGGTCGCTCTGTTTTGTGTCGAGACTTGTTGGCAATAAATATGACCCATGTGTAGCGCGAGTAGTCATCAATAACCACTTTAATGCATACTTCTTGCCTCGATGCGTCGGCTGGAGAGAGGCTGGGCCGAACAAATCTATATGTAGCAGGCTTTGAAGGATTCCATCGGTGGAAGGAGATGGAGACAGGTGGATTTTGATTCCTTGTTTGCTTTCCCTTAGACATGCTTCACCCTTTGAGTGTCTTTCTTTGAATACTTCATTCGGCGGTCCTCTTGCTAGAGTGTTCCTAGCCCGATTTGTTGGCGTCTTGAAGTTAAGATGAGGCGGGTCTTCCGTGCGCAGTCGTCTGAATTCCATTTGTCGTTTCTTCGCCCTAACAAACATGCTTCGAGGTTCGGATTTGAGTTCGATCGACTACATAGATATTCTTTTTGCGGGAACACGTTACACTTATTTTCTCGGTAGATTTATCAATGACATTCACGAAACCGGCGTAAAAAATCACTATCTATTGAGTTATCACAAAATTGACTAACGAGGAGAGAAGATTATGTTGAAGTCCTTCAACATACGATACTCTTAGGCTTATTGTGAGTTCCACGATGTTGAAGTGTTCCGCCTTTCGGGTAAAGCGCTTTTGTGTTTTCTCCAACTTCGATTTGGGGTCCTTCTTGATGGTATAATTCTTGATGGGGTCCTTTTTGAAGTATGTCGTGTGTCTTGACATCCCACTTTGTCCATACCCGGTGTCCTTGTGCACTGTATAAACGGAGTTATATTTAGGTACCCTTTATTTTGATTTTGGGTCCTTAGATGTTAGTTTTGGATACCCCCGAAGTAAATCTTACGACCACAGTTGGTCTCGAGACGGTTTCTTTCAACTTTTGTGAAACATATTTGACTCTTGGGTGAGTCGATCTTCGACTTCGAGGCTTTTCGGGTTGGGGAGTCTCGATCTTGTTAGTAGGTGGCTACAACGACCTTTGCCTTACGTGCGGCTTTCTTCTTCTTCTTCTTGACTCTTGGTTCCTCTCCACGACTATAGGATCTTAGTAGTATGACCCATGCCTGGTGGATGAGTCAGTGCGGAGAGTCTCATGCGATCGGCCCATTTTGCTTTGTTGTTTGGTTCCCCCTTAGGTGAGGCTGGGGTGATTTGGTGCCGATCTTCTTGTCGAGTCTTCGATGCCCCAGGATGAGTGCCTTCATCTTACGTTGTTCTTGGGTAGGGGATTGATATTTTCTGCGTTGATGGTCTCCCCTTGAGACAAACCTATCGGCTAGTAGGTTTTCGAGCGTACGGGGGCGGAGATGAGGAGGCTCCATGGCGTTTGAATCAAGTCCCTCCTTACAATGCTTGGGCTTGTTTGCTTGCTAGAATAGCTTCAAGCTTCTTTTCGGCGCCCATGTACCGCTACGTCTCCCATCGAGTTTCTCCCAGGCATCATCGCTTTTCTTCAACAATTCATGCTCGGTCCGAAGCCACGACAACTCTTGCTTGAGTGGACGCTCGGTTGATATCTTTACGTAGTCAATCATTTGAGTCGATGCGAGATACGTCTTCTTGATCTAGTTCACTTGGCCATGAGAGAGTTTATCTCCTCCACAGTCTCAACACGAAGTCCTTCTAACTCGGTAGCAAGCTTTGACTCTCCCCAGAAAGTCTACGATTCTCCACTTTCAAAGGTATCCAATTCACGAAGAGGTCTTGCCGGGGCTGTAGGACTCGTCTTCAATGCGCTCATCGAGTAGTTCTTCGTATCTGTCCGCAAGAGTCCGTATTCATCCCTTTTTGCACTGAAACGATTAGCCGTGTGTGCGGTGTGAGGAGGAATTAAATGGTGCATGAGAATTTACCCCTCCTCTTCTCCACCATTAGAGACACTTTCCCCGAGCGTCTTCTTCGGCTTCAAGCTACATGGCCACTGAAAGGTTGCTTCATCATCTGATGAATCCATGGAAGGAGTCGACTTCATCGCTTAGTCGTCCGAGAGTTCACCACCAATATATGTTTGTCGCTTCTTGATGAACTTCTCCCTTCGTGCTTTTGCGTCTTTGCTCTTTAGTAGTCGATCTAGAGACTCGGGGAGCGAGTCATGTCAGTGGTGTCACGGCTTCTTCTGCGATTATAGCGAGTTGTGACTCTTTCTTCTTTGCTTTTGTTGTCTTTTCGGTGGGTGAGTCTTCCTGTTTCACTGTAATCGGAAGTGTGTGAGTCGGGAAGGTGCGCTTGGGTGTATATTCATTTCTTATCCACTTAGAGTCTTTGACGACTCTTGAGAGCTTTCTACGCCTCTCCTTCTCCTACCTCTTACTTCACGGCAGCGGCGCGTACTTCCTTGCCTTCTTGTATGTCGTTGAGTGAAGAGTTCCCCTTGCAGGGACGCAGATTGTAAGTTTATCCTTTAGCTTGTATCCGGTGTCGGCCGTCTTTGCTTCCTTTGAGGTGAAGGTTCAGCCCTTACGTTACGAAAAGAATGCGAGGAGTAATTGATATCTAAATCGAGAATGACGTAATAAACTAGCAAAGGGAGTCCGGTGACCGTCCGCAGAGCCCTCAAAATTTTGGATTCATCTCTCGGTTGGAGAATGTCTTTCCCGGCTCCGTTGATAGAGTTCATTAGATCCGAGTGAATCGGCGTTGAGATCTTCAATGGAGTTACCAAGCATGAGAGACAATCTCTCCGATTTGAAAGTTCTAGCCGAGTTTGTTCACTTTGATCTTCGAGTCCCAGGCTCGGAGGTAGAGCATCTCGAGTTCTTTTGCGGACTTGCACTCCTAACTCTTAGAGATAAGAATCGCTCGAGTGGTCGGTTATGGCGTTTTACGGCGACGGTCTAAGTTGTGAAGCTTCTTCTCCTCGGGGGTGAAGAGACTTCTATCTTTCGGGATCTTCTTCCGGTCGCCCATTCCTCCTCCTTGTCTTTGGGTCACGAGCTACGACGCTTATCGACCATAGGAGCGATAGGTCCGTCCTCTCAGAACCTGTATCATGGCTCGTGGAGGGAGGTCGAGATGTGCCTCCATTCGACCCGCCATACACCATAGTTCTCTACGAGAACATGGGTACCATTCGATTCATTGACATATCGAGACATAATGAAAAAATGATATGAATGAAGAATGATATGCGGTGAAAACGTTTTCCAGTATCCGTTTAAGTAGACCGGTTTCGAAATAACAAGAGTCTTAGAGAACTTACGCTTTGATACCAATTGTTGGTCCGAGGTAACGTTCGGGTGTAGAAGGGGGTGAATACACATGAAAACCGATTTCTCAACTACAAAATGAGCAAGATCTTTTTCGGGAGAGTGTCGTGCTGAGAACGAGTTCGATGGGCCGAGATAAGATGTTTTACGAATCGCGTGGTAGAGTGGCCCGACTTTGCGGGCACAGCTGGCGGCTAGAGTCGAGAATTCGGTACCGTTCGAGATAGAGTTCGAGTAGTGCGGAAATGTGTAGGCCCAAATTCGGTTGAGTTAGGGAAAGCGTTTTTATCAAAATAGTTTTGGTAGATTAGTGCGATCGATTAAATTTCTTTGAAACTTCGGTTGAATGATTTTAAAGATATTTTCGGTATGCGCGGTAAATCAATCTGCAGGTAAATAAAGAACACAAAACACGAGAAGATTTTTAAGTGGTTCGGATCAGCAATCCTACGTCCAGCTTTGTCCCGAAAGATCGGAAGCCGTGTATTATCTTGAGATAGTCTCGGTCGGTTTGTCCATTTGGACAAGCACTGTCGAGTCTTGAGAATTATGCGAGCAAGTCTCGGTTACAAGGTATCAAACTAAGTGTTTGAAAAACTCTCCAGCGATGAAGAAGTCGCTTTACAATAAGGATCGGTTTGGTTATGAACTCCTTCGTCTAAGCTATATGAATGTTTGAGCTTAGGTTAGAGGGATAGGGAACAAGAAGGTGGCTTCTAGAGCGACGAACGGCTAAGTATAAACTTTGGGTTCGTGTTCGGTCGACTTGGATACTAGAGGCTGTATAATTCCTAATTCGGCTTGGTTCCCTATGAGCGAGATATGTAGTCTTTCGCCGGAGATTATTTCTTCGGACTACTTGCGGAAGACTTAGGACATTTATGAGTTGCTCTTTGAATGCTCGAGTTCGTTTGTGTTCTCATGTATGCTCGTCGGCTTCAATTTGATTTTATCCCTCTATTTATAGAGCGAGAGATTAGGATAGATCCGTTTGGAGACGGCGATCCTTTTTCTCTCTCTTTTGGGTAGCTAACGGCTCTTTCAAAGTATGGTTGCGGTGTCCTTTCCCTCCCATTTTCGGAAATTTTTTGACTTGCGGCTTTAACGGATATAGGACAGGTGGGTTTGCTTGTCGTTGGTCGAGGTTCGAGGGAAAGTGGTTGAGGCAGAACGAGACTTCAAGGGGATCCGAGGCGACTTCTCTCTTCCTCGTATTGACTCTGCGATTTGACTTTTAGAGAATCGGCGGTCGAGAAGAGCATCCCGGCCGTTGCTAAGTTTGATCTCTTATTGTTAGCATGCTCTATTTGAGTCGGCTCTCTGCGAAAATCAGCTGCGAGTTCGGTGAACTACTCTGTCGAGTTCGGTTCCGCTGACTCCTTTCGGTATCTTGCTCCTCTTGAGTCGATATTCTTGAGTCTTCTACTTGCAGTGCTTGGCGGGTAATCTGCGGCGCTCGAACTAGATGCGAGTGTCTGCTGAGTGCGAAACCACGAGAGACGGACCAAAGCAGGGTTACAGCCGAATGGTTCATCGGTCAAGAATAGGGTTTTGGGATCTTCAAATCTTCGATAAGTATTCGGAGCGCGGGGTGCGAGTTAGTTCTCAGCGATTGTGAGAAGGGCTGAATAATCTCCCAGCCCACGGCTTATATTTCTTCATATTTCTTATGTTAAGAAACCTTCTTATATGATCCATTTTTATATGTGAACAATGTGAACGTGTGACGCATTATGCACTTTAAAGACAAATGTGCTTGCACTTTAAAGGCATAGATATTACATTTAAAGTGCGGTACTTAAAGTGCGGTACATTTATTTTTAAGTGTGGTACGTAAAATACGTACTTAAAGTGCGGTATATTTGCCTTGAAAGTGCGGTACATTTATCTTTAAAATGCGGTGCGGTGTTCACACGATAAAGGTTGTTCACACGGGAACCACTCCATATATATATATATATATATATATATATATATATATATATATAGAAGAGGATAAAAGAGAACACCCTCTTATTGAGAGAAATGAGAACAAGATCCATCCCTCTATTTTGAATACGTGTGGCTCGGAATTAATGTTGAAGGAAAATAATTTTGTGTTTAAAAATAAGTCATTAAGGGTAGGGAAGTAATTTTTGCTTGTTATGTTTTTTTCACAAACCATTCTCTCTTTTTTCTCTTCTTCCTCAACCACTAATTATCGAAAGATCCACCGGCAACTCACGAATTTGCGGAGTTTTCCATCTGCTGCGTTCATGTTCGTATTTCAAGCTCGAAAGTAAAATGAAGAATCCGTCGCTCGATTCTTGTTATTTTTTCAAGTTTAGCTATGCACTTGTATTGTATTCTCTATGCACTTTATGTGTATTTTATATACACATTTTTAGGTACCTTATAAGTATACTTTTATATGCACTTGATGTGCTCTTTATATGCACATTATGTGTTATTTATATGCACATTCATTGAATCGCACCGCTTAATTCATCACGAGACGAGGGAGAGCGAAGAGAAAGTGAGAAAGGAGATAGATTAAAGTTGAGGTCGATAAATGCCCGAGAAAATTAACATAAAACATAGAAATAAAAGTGCGTACTCACATCGTCGATTATAAGTCCAGATCTAGTGTATGAATATCTTTATTCCCCTATATACTTTTATATGCACTTTATGTGCTCTTTATATACACATTATGTGTTATTTATATGTACATTCATTGAATCGCACTATTTAATTTATCACGAAGAGGGAGATCGAAGAGAAATTGAGAAATGAGAGAGATTAAGGGAAAAATCGATAAATGACCAAAAAATTAACATAAAACATAGAAATATAAGAGTGTATACTCACATCGATTATAAGTCTAGATCTAGTGTATGAAGATCTACATAGAGCATAGAAATAAAGGGAGATCTAGATCTAGTGTATGGAGATCTAGATGCGAAGATCTGCAATTCGTCGATTTAATTTGGAAATTCCGGCAAAATTCGTCGATTTCGAAGCTTACGCCCGGCATCTCCCGTCGAATTCAGTTTGGAAATTCGTAGATTTCGAAGCTTTTGTCGGCATCTCCCGTGCGTGGCGTCCTAACAACGCCTACATCGGCGTCCTTATCTAGGCTCAAACCTCCTAGGCGAGGAGAGGGAGAGAATTAGAGAGAGAGATAGATGAGAGGGGATGTGGAAGAAGGAACCATTTGTTGGCGAGAAGAGTGAGAGAGAGAGAGAGGGATGAGAAATATTTTGAATTTTGATGATTTGGGAAATGAGAGAGTAGAAATGAAGGTAAAAGAGGGAACTCGTCTATTAATTTTTTTCCCACTGATGTCCCCAAACTACCCTTATTACCCTATTTCTTCTTCAAAAAAATGCTAAAATAAATTAAATCTCTACAAATCCTAACCATCCATTCTAGTTGATCTATGGATGTAAGATGTTCTTATTTCTCTCTATAAAGGGGTGTTCACAATATAATATGCATATAATTCATTATCCCTATTTTATAAAATTAAATAACATAAAAAAAAATTTATCGTATGTGAATATCATAGGATTAGCTGAGTCAGCACTTATTTCATAAAGAGAGAAATCAAAAGTCGCTTTGCTTTTTTTTAAATTTTATCGTCTCTTTATAGACAGTGCTTTAATAAAGACTAGTTAATTTGTTTTGTAGCTAAAAATGCTGATTTTATCATTTTAAATTACGACGCCCCGAAATTGGCACATACATCTACAAAAGCCCAAATCCAATAATTTGACCCGATACAAAGCAGGCCCACAAATGAGAATAAATGTCAGCTCGGCCCGGTTCTGCAATGGGGGAGGAATTTTCTTTATATTTTCTAAAAGTTTGTATTTTTTCGCCACTCTAAACTATGGCCCGTTTGGTTTATAAGGATTCAGCTGCGGGAAAGTAATCTTATTTCAAATTATTAAATTTTTGTGTTTGGTAGTTTGAGTAAAGTAATCTTATTCTCGTAATTCAAAATCTTATGTTTTGTTTCATTTTAGTAAAATTGTGGAAAGTAATATGAATCCTAAAAATTAGGAAATTTAGCGGGATTCTTTTTCCTTAGTCCAACCTAGATAATCTTTTTCCTAAATAATGGAATTTTAGTGATCGATTCCTCGCACACTTACCCTATCATCGTTTTTTGAGGAGAACTTCGCCTACGCGTCATCGTTCCTTCACCCAAGCACAATTCAACAATGATTTTGACTTGAAATTTCTTTCTCGCCGATCTCATCTCCTAGAAATTGGAAACGATTTTGACTTGAACCTTCTTTCTCGTCGAGACTGTGCCTAATTTCACACTTGTGAGCGAAATCATCCCTATGCACCCAACTATCGTTTTATACAAATGGAAAATGCAAATTCATAATTTATTGTCCGTCGCAGTCTTACAATGCTCTGAGTTAAAGGAGAAGAACAGTGATTGGGCTCGAAAGTGCACATAATGAATCCACTAATGCTTCAATTGGGGGATTAATTGTTTTCTTTTCGCTCTTGATACCAATTTTTTTATTGAAAAGTTGTTGCCTTTCAAGTGTAATTATCCACTTGAATTCAATAAGTTGTGTTCGTGCATTTGTGGTTTGATTGGTGGCAGAATTTAGAATTTTGATGAACGTAAGGAATTGAAAAGGTTATGTTTTGCGCAGTTGTTTGTGATGGCCTAACTCCTTCAATTTACTAAGGTTTATTGTGTAAGTTTTGATTTTTGGTGTTAATTTGATGCCTTTTTTGAGTGCTTTTATTTTGTTGATGCTACAATGATTGTATTGAGATTCTCAATATACCAAGACATTTTTTTTCAAAAAATTAGGATTCCAAACAGTTTTATGGTATTTTTCCAAACACATGACAATAAATTCATTTTCCTTGGAATTATATTCCACGAAATTATATTCTTTAATAATTTTATTTTCCTAAATCTTATTCCAGAAATTATATTGCCAGGTAATCGCGTTCTCTAACAACTTTACTTTTCCGACAACCAAGCGAGGCCTATAAATTTTTAGTATTCAAATTGCTTATGTAATTCTAGATCAAAAATCAAGAAAATATATTTATTAATAAGATTGTAAAGGGAATAAAGATTATATTGGAAATGGAGAAAACGCCGCAGAATCTGGAGACAGAATTTTTTTTTTTTTATTGGAAATAGCTGTTTTTAAACTGTCGCCGTCGAATATCTTTTTTTATTTATCAAAATTGGAAAGATTGTGTTTGACGTCAGATTGAAGTTTGTTCTAGTAAGCACATCATTCTTTCATTTACTTTTAATTCCCCTTTAATTAATTAATTAATTAATTCGTGCACATTTTTAAATCTGGTTACTGCACAATAAAAGACAAATCACACGCTGTGAGTTGCGTGTGGGGATCTTACATTGGACTTTATGTCTCTACTAATAGCATGCATTTAATTTATATCCTCTGTACCGTTTTAGTTATATATGAATTAAAATTCATTTTAATACCCACTTCGATAAGGATAATGGATATTTTCTTCATAAATAGAAAATTAAATAAGGTAATACTCTATATTCTCGAGTACTCTTTTGTGGAGATATGATTCTCTCTAAAAGTATTAACTTTTATAGATTGAAAAAGTCAAGAAAAATAAAGTATTGAATTGGGTTGCACGGGTAGGAGTTGGATCTTGTTCCAGATTGAGTCAATTAAACAGGTTTGAACGCCTTTATTTTATTTCAACAACTTGATGACTCTATTTTCATGTTACCCTCGAATATATATTTTTAAGTAATGTTATGTACTCCTCCGTCAAATTAAGTTATTTGTCATTTATTTAGTTTTGGGTTGTCACAAAATTAACATCCCACTTTCATTTTTAGTAAATTATTCCACATGACTTTTTTTGTGGGGCCCGCGACTTTATCTGCGTCTGCACCTTATATTATGCTTTCTCCCCAAAAGCCGTCTGCAAAAGCAAATTGGACAAGAATAATGGGACGGAGGGAGTATTATTTTACAAGTTGATGAGATTATTAATTGTATAATATAACTAGGACTAGTAGTTGTCTCTTCGAGACAGCCATTTATAAAAAAATATATACTATAATTTATTCGATATTATATTTTACGGCTAAATCATATTCAAATGGTTGTATCATTTCATTGTAGCAGATTTTTGAAATGCCATAAAATCTTATGATGATCCCTCTATCTCGCTTGACTTGTCTTATTTCCTTTTTTGAGTTGTCTCATTTAATTTTTCTTATTTTCTATATAATAAAAATAATTACTACACAAATTTTTATTTTTTCTTTATGGAACCTACCTCTCAACACACCACCCATCCTCCACTCACCACCCGAGGCAAAGAGAGTAATAGATATCTTATGGGGGAGTTTTGACAAGCCCGGTCGAGTCTACCAAACTCACCACCCATCCTCCACTCAATCAAACTCTCTTTCTTTCGGCATCAGCCAGTCAATATCCATCTATCCCTTTCTCTCTTCCACACACACGCACAAACACTAATTGTGTTTTCTGAGTTGAATTGGTGGAGTGGAAGTGAGGCAAAAGGGCAAAAGTGAGGAAGATTGTTTGACAAAAAGTACGGAAATTAGAAATTGATATAAATTTCTTATAATGTGTTTAAATTAAATTTGTCTCAGATTAAGATTTTGAATTCATAATCTTTCAAAACATACATACGAAGATCAGCTTCTCGCACGATTTTGAGAGGGAATTCCATACCCCCTTTTATTATAAATTGTTTGTTGGTTTTGCTACCATCGAAAATATATTCATTTGCATCCCCCCTAATATCTTTCAATGCTTAAACCCTTAATATATAACTTGATGGATTTCGTAATCCTGCACTGAACTCGATCCAAGCTACGAACCTAACTGTATATACATTTTGATGTCATTATCCCACTGCACAAAATCTATTTACGAATGAAGACGACTAGTAAAGAAAAACTATCACTCATCAATTTCAGAAAAAAGCTCTAGACTACTGCATGCGTGCTTTCTCTCTCACCACCTCCTATCTCTCTCCTCTTACCTACTCCAAAATCCAAATCAATAACATTTCCATAATTTTATTTTCGACAAATGGAAAGAACAAAAGTCGATGAACCATTAACTGATGAGATATATAAGGATGAAATTAAATTGCTATACGAGGGCATTTTTTTCATTTGCATTTAATGCATGGCAAATTTTGTAATAAAGGGTTATTAATATTATACAAGAAAATGACAAAACATTATGTTGTGGTACTATTTAGGCAAATAAAATATAAGGGAAACTTACCCATCGAGACCAATATTGTTTGGTATTTCACATTGACCCCACATATTTTGATCAATTATTTCTAGCAAAACCAATCAAACATCCCATTTGTTGTCAGTGATGTCCTTATCCTACGTTGTTTTCGTTTGATAAATGTATTAATGAATAATTATATAATTAATTTGATTTGGATATTTTATGATAAAATCACATTGTATTTCGCATTTTTAATATTGTATTTGTTCATATTAACAGCATGAATCGAGTTATCGAGACATGGAAATTTTAATCATCACTGTTCACTGAGCACGCATGCTTAACATCACATTTTTAGAGAGAGAGGAGCATTTACAAAATAACGAATTATGTTCATGAATTTAAAAACGCGTCTTGGGATAGCACGTAAATTTGATTAAAGTAATAGTATTTGATTAGAAGCCTAAAGTACATATGTATTAACCGATCCTATAATAATTTATTCCTTTTGTTGGTAATCTAATGATATGCAATCATTAATTTTTAACGATATAAAAATCTAAATTGAATATTTCCTTGTCGCCATTCAGAGGGTCCAATATTTGTAGTAAGTTCAGACTTGGTTATCGATACATAAATAATACAACTCTTAAAACAAGAATGCCATTTTCAATTTATATTTACTATTTTATGGAATTAAAGATACATGTGGTAGGGTTTGAGGTTCGGACGATCAACATTAATTTACACGTGAATAATTGAAGTGTCAGATTTATGATTTTCGATTACGAACCAAGGACTTATTACATACAAGTGCAATCCTCAAGAACATAGAAATCATCAAGATTTGAAGTTGGGATTGCTGAAATGTACGAATAATTGTCTCCTCAATTCACAAATTTTGGATAAATATACCGTTATTTGGTAGACATTTTGTTAGGGGAGATGTTATTTAATATAATATACATATGATTTTAGTCTTTGTAAAAGTGTCTCATGTCATAATTTTGAGGTCTTTTTTTAAATAATCACTTTGACAGAACAAAATATAAAATATAGTTTTTTATGACAATACTCATTATACAATCAAAATTACAAAAATACCATCGCATTTAATTTTTTATTTTTTATTATTATTATTATTATTATTATTATTATTATTATTATTATTATTATTATTATTATTATTATTATTGTCTTTTGCATTCTCTTTAAAACCATATTGAATAGATAGATCTAATATCTCGATTTCCATTCACGAAGTCCTGATAAAATATCTAGGGTCAGTCTATATAATTTTTCAATTTGTTAAAGATGAAATAGATAGTTTATTCAAATTCGACTATGTTGTCAATATTTAGATTTTGTCTTTTCCTAAACAATTGTTTCTCAAATTTATTTTTTTAACGAGAGAAATTCGTCACTTAATCTCTACGAGTGGAATAAATAAAAATTATGCAATGATTGTTATTACAAATTTTTTATGTTTAAGAGTTTAATGAAATTAAACCATCACAAGTACACTTGTTTCACTGAAAATGATTGCACTTACTTAAAGAAGCAGACATGCTAGACCTGTCCAAGATGCCAGCAGTAAAGTCAAGATTATAATGCAAACTATACAGCATAGATACAAATGCCATAAATTATAAGAATTTATGTAATTACATGATCCAATTAAATTAAATGCATGAAATATTTTATATATATAAAAAGCGAATGTGCAATTCCAAATTAATTCTAATTCAATTTTAATTTTTAATTGATTTCAATTGTAATTTTCATTTAATTTAGGGGTAAACCTATTATTACTATTTTTATTAATACAAATATACGCATATATAGAAACACAATTTAATCAATATAAATTAATATAATTCAATTTCAATCAACTTAATTTATGTTCAATTTAAATTGAATTTTCATTTTCAACCCAATTGAAATATTCCCAATCCAATTGGATTTTCAATTGCAATTTTAATATTATTTTTTACCAATATAGATATAAATAGTCCAATTTATAATCAACCATATGTTAGCATTTCAATTTTAAAATAATATTCACAATTGAATTTAAATTAAAATTTCATAGTGTGACAAATCGCACAATTAAATTTCAATCTATTTTTTCAAATTCGAATCCAATTTCTAGTCAATTCAATTTAAATTGTAATTTTAGTCTTTGTAAATTACTTATAGATTGAATTAATCTAATCCAATTTCAAATCATACATTGCATCCCAACTTTAAACTAATATTTTTAAAATAATATAATTGAATTTAAAATTAAAGCTTTATATGTGCCGCAAATCATGTTAACTAATTAAATTTCTCAAAATTTCCAAGATTATCACTTTCTCATTTAGCAAATGTTTCATATTATTTTATAGAGATATTCAACCATTGATTTCAATTAATTTGCAATCAATAGAGTTTTACATAAAATCGGTCATTTTGTCCTTATAATTTTCAATCCAATTTAATGATATTATTTTTCCTCCTTTCCCTTTTAATTTTTTTCAGTCTTAATTATTCGCTCATATGTTTTCTTTTTTCATTACCCCAAACCCTATGTAAATCGCAAAATCATGTCAAGATTATTCTCTCCCTACACCCTTCCCCTTCATCTTCTACGTCAAATTGTAGAATATCCAATTAAATAGGTCAACGACTATTAGAGATTATCGATTTATGGATGCATTATTCTGCATAAATCTCCTATAATGGCTACTTTTTAAGATCTTGGTTTTAGTATTCAAGTTTCTTTGAACACGAGAGATGTTCCATTGTGCAATGCACGGGAACTCCTACATTCACATGACATGGAGTAGCTAGATAAGCTATATCTCTTGAGGTATGCTCGACTAAGTTAATTTATAATGGAACTCCTTCATTCACTAAACATGACATGGTTTCTTTCGGGAAATTGGGCGAGCCTTGATAAAATTTGGTGTCTTGCATTTTCATGTTTATTTGTAAATGTAAACAACATGATCGAAACTTCACTTTGTTAAAAAGTTTCCTTTTATTTTCATATCGTTATTTAGTTGGATAAACTAATGGAGTATATATCATAGAAGGACTTTAAAAACTATATAACTTTAATGGTTCTAGATCGAATTAATTGCTTACCTGACTTAATGGACAATATTTGAACTTATACTATCAACTTAATTCTTCTAATATTGGCAGGAGTTATGTTCTTTGAAGGGAAGATGTCTTGGACAACAATGAAGGTCAATGCACTGCTTTTATTTTGTTGCAATAAGTAGTTGAATCATTGCATGTGGTTTTGGACCTAAGACATTCGCCTTAACGTACTGTAGCCATGTTCGAACCTTCAACAAATGTGTCCGATGATCTAAACTATAGTTGAAAATTCGAGAATTTTATCACAAACTGTAATCAAATTGATAGCCACGACTTTTCATAGGTGTAATATTTTTTCTTTCATATATGATTGTACATGGGAATTTGATGTTAAAATACTCATTTTTAAAATTTTGTTGTTCTTGACCTATTCACTCATACTTAATTTGTGGTCAAAATTCTTTTAGTTAATATTGGTAGAAGTTTTTTATAGGATATAAAGAGTCAACTTCCAAGAATTATCACCACACTCGAGTGGGAGAACAATTTTGTATAGATTTACAGCAAAGACAATCAAAACTTGATGTTCAGTATGTATGTGTGACGTCTCCTTTGTTCTTGTATGCCCAATATAAGAATAAGCTAAGTGACTTTCAACAATACAAGAGATGATGTTTGTAGCATGCAAAACGAGCACACAAATGGAATAACAATCTTATGTCTTCCGTTCGACCATATTTTCTTAGATGTGAATGATGAACACATGAAAGAATATGAGAAACGAGCGAGCCATATGTATTCGGTTCGACCACATTTTCAAATATGCCTAGAAGGTAATGTAAATTTTTGATTCAATATGTTAGCGTAACATTTTTGTAATACCTAGAGCAGCATCTATGTTACACACATAAAAACATTACAATTTCAAACGTAGCACGGGTGCTGTCCTAGTATATATAAAAAATGAATCTTTCAATTTCAAATCTCTATTCAATTGGATCCAATTGAGAATTTCATTAAATGAGGGGGTAGATTTATCAATTTTTCATTTATCTATACATTAAGAACATATTACAATTGATAATTTCATTAAAAGTTATAATATTTCTATATTAATTGATTTTTTACGTTAATTCTTTTTTTTTTTTTTTTTTTTTTTTTTTTTTTTTTATTATATATATATATATATATAAAAAAAAAAAAAGAGAGATATATTATATATTATTATATATAAGACATATTACAATTGATAGTTGATTATATATATATATATATATATATATATATATATATAATTATATTAAAATATTGAATTATATTACTTCAAAAGAAAATCTCATAAATACCTCAATAGTTTTAAAATAATCAATCAAATAAATTTAAAAACAATAATAAAAAATAAAATTTCTCATATTTTCTTCTAAATTTGTCTCTCATAAATAGGGTTGTAAACGAATCAATTTTTTTGGTTCGATTCGGTATTCACATTCAAATTTTTGATATTCGAGTTCGATTATAAATATTTGATTCGATTCGATTAGTATTCAAATAGAAATACAAAATTATGATATTCGATTCGGTATTCGAAAATATTCGATTAAATATAAATATATAATACATTTATAAAAAGATTTATATATTAAATATAATTTATAAAACTTATTATAAAACAGAAACGCCATACTGACCACTCTGAGCGATTCTTATCTCGGAAGAGTTCATGACTGCAAGTCCGCAAAAGAACTCTGGGATGCTCTAGCGGCTGGCTGAGTCGGGGGACTCGAGAAGATCAAAGCGAACAAACTCGCGTTGGAACTTCGGAAGGCTGGAGAGAAGCTGTCCCTCATGCTGGTGACACCATTGAAGATCTCAACGTCGGTTTACGGATCGATGAACTCATCCAGCGGTGCGGAAAGACATTCTCCAACCGATAAATGAATCTCAAGATTTTGAGGGGCCTTTGCCCGGTGATCGTCTTGGACTCGCCTTTGCTACTTTATTGCGTCGTTCGATTTAGATATTGTTACTCCGACCATATCTTTTCGAACTTCGGGCGGGAGGAATTCGAGTTCGGGCGGACCTCAGCGGAACCGGCGGCTGAGGCGACACCAAAAGTGACCATGCTTTCAAAGCATCGGTCGGCCACGGCATCTCCGCGTCAAGCAAGCGAACCTTCACTATGCGACATACAAGAAGGAAGTTTAGCTCGGAAGTCCGCGGCCTTCTCATTTGGTAAAATATCGGGAAGGAGAAGGAGAGGCGCGAGAAAAGTGACTAAAGCTATCGAGAAACAAAAGGTAAGTCCGAATATACACCAAAACGCGCTCTGACTCGAACACTTCGAATACGGGAAAAGAGATGACTTAGCACCTTCAAAAGAAAGCGAAAACAAAGAAGAAAGAGTCGTCGCTTGCTCTGTTTGCAAGAAGCCGGGACAACTTATCGGTATGATTGTCTCGAGCTCATTAGTCTTCGAGCGGGCGGCACGCAAAGCAAGGAGAGAAGTTTGCCAAGAAGAGACAAGCTTACATTCTTTGGCAAACTCTCGGGCGACTCGAGAAGAAGTCGACTCCTTCATGGATTCATCGAGATGATGAAAGCTGCTTTCATGGCTTTGGAGCTTGAAGGCGAAGGAAGTGCGAAAAGTGTCGATGGCGGGGAGAAGAAGATGAGGTAAACTCTCATGCATCTTTTAACTCTCCTTCACCTTTGCACACACGACACTATTTCGGGGTGCGGATGAGAATGCGGGCGTCGGCTCGGCATATGAAGAACTATTAGACGAACGGATTCGAGATGAGTCGGCGGCTCGGTAAGACTCTTCGGGGGTGGATACCACGAAAGTGGAGAATCGAGAGACTTTCTCGGGAGAGTCGGGGTCTCTCCGAGTACGAATGACTTGTGTTGAGACTCGGGGAGGAGATAAACTCTCGTTGGCCAAGTCTCGGCATCAAGAAGATCGAGATCTCGGTTCTAACCAAGGACTTAACTCGAAATATGCGGGAATTGAGTCTCTTGAAGCAACAACTATCGGGACTTCGGGCCAGAGCACGACCTTTTGAAGAAAAGTGATGATGTCGGGAGGAACACGATGGTAGGGAGGTACATGGGCGGCGAAAAGAGGCTGGAGGCTATGCTAGCAAGCAACAAGCCCAAGAAATCTTTGCAAGGAAGGTCTTGGTTTCGGCCGGGGTGCTTCCTCATCGCCCACTTTTGTACACTCGAAGTGCGACTTGCGATAGGTTTGTTCGAAGGGAAGCAATCAATCTTTGAAATCTTGAATCCCTAGCCGAAAACAAATAAAAGATGAAGGCACCTTATCCTACACATCGGCATTCGACAAGAAGATCGGCACCAAAATACCCCGGTTCGGTCGAGGGGGAACTAGCGAATCCCGAATGGGGCGTCGGTATGGACCACCTCGGTGACACGTCTCGCTCGGTATGGGTCATATTATTATGATCCTATAGTCGGGGAAGAGGACCCCAGAATCGAGAAGAAAAAGAAGAAAATCGACAAAAGGCAAAGGTCGGCGGAGTCCGCCGGCTCGGAAGATCCGGACTCCCGAACCGAAAAGCTTAAGAAGTCGGCTTCGACCGATCCGGTGGTCAAGTACGTTGACTTCAGTGGAAAGAAGATGTGCGAGACCACCGGGGTCGTAAGACAAATTTGGGTTACCAAAACTAACATCTAAGGACCCAAAATCAAAAATAAAGGGTACTTGAATATAATTACGTTTTTTGCGGGTGCACAAAGACCCATGATACGTGGATAGCGGATGTTGAAGACACATGACGTACCAAAAGAGTCTGCGAAGAATTATATCCACGAAGAAGGACCCGAGATGAGTTTAGAGACAACGCTAAAGGCTACACAAGAGGATTTGGAACACTCGGCATTGGGCGCCACGGTCCACAGAGTATCATATGTTGAAGGACTTCGGCCATAATCTTCTCTCTGTTAGTCAATTTTGTGATAACTCGAATAGAGTGATATTTGTCGCTTGGTTTTACGTGATGTTATTGATAAATCCACGGGGAAAACGGTGTTATCGAGGTTCGCGCAAGAAGAAAATATATGTAGGCGGCTGGAACTTCGGTGAACACGAAGCTTGTCCGTTGGCGGGACGACAACCAAATGGGGTGGCTATGGCACGGGAGACTCGATCATCTCAACTTTAAGGCACTCAAAAAAAAACTTGCAAGAGACACTCTAGCAAGAGGGGCGCCGAATGAAGTATTCGGCAAAGACACTCGGTGTGAAGCATGCTTGAAGGGAAAGCGAAACAAGGAATCAAAATCCTCTTTGTTCCATCTCCTTCCCCTTTGATGGAATCCTTCGTTTGCTACATATGGATTTGTTCGGTCCGGTCTCTCCGGTGACGATCGGGAGGCAAGAAATATGCTTTAGTTGTCATCGATGACTACTCGCACTATACTTGGGTCATATTCATTGCCAACAAGTCGGCGTCAAAACGAGTTACCAAGGCTTACGAAAAGGCTCGAGTGTCGAGAAGAACACCAAGATTATCAAAATCCGTTCGACGGAGGGCCGAGTTCCTCGATTTTATGGTGGAGGAGTTACGCAAGAGCGAAGGAATAAAGCGTGAGACTTCGTGCCACGCACACCTCGGCCAAAATGGAGTTCTTTGAGCGAAAGAAACGAGAACTCTAAAAGAGGCGGCGAGAACTTTACTCGCAGGACTCGGGACTCCCGACCAAGTGCAGGCGAGAAGCTACGGCCTTTGCATGTTACACTCATAGCCGTCTCTTGCGACAAAACAACGAGAAGAAGACACCATATGAACTATGGAACGGCGGGGAAACCTTCTCTATCCTATTTCCATATTTTTGGTTATTCGTGCTTTATCCCACGATAATGGGAAAGATCAGCGAAAACCTTTGATGGCAAGTCGGATCGGGGAGTGTTCTTAGGATACTCCCGGGTCGGCAAAGCTTTCGGGGTATTCAACTATCGAACCACTTTGCGTGGAGGAAAGCCCTCATGTTATTTTTAATGAGTTTGCTGCGAAGACGGGAGCAATAACTCTAATTACGAATGCGAGGACATCGTTAGGCGGCTACGGGATCTAAGCTTCAAAAGATAAAGTCGAAAAGATCCCGACTTTGTTGGGATGATGATTCGAGATGAGGAAGCGAAGACAAGTTTGCTGAATCTCAACCGGCGGAAAACGTAGGCTGAGCAGTTAACTCTCTGAGCGAGTCGATCCCGGGTAACTCGGGTCGATGAAGAAACCACAGGAGATGGCGGGGCTATGCCGAGAATAACGACTCGGGGGGAACATCTAGTAATTTTCTGAGTGAATGCCCCTGAACACAGTGACTCGGTAGATCATGCTCTCACTCTTGAATTGCTTCAATTTCGAGAATAGTACAGCTGAAATGCCTAACTCACCTACTATTTGTGTTGAACAAATTTCGGATGAAGAAGGCTGAAACATCGTAGATCGTGGCTAGACGCTCACCTGGCTGATCTAATTATTGGAGATCCGTCGGCAAGTGTAAAGACAAGATCCGGTTACGTCGAGGAGAAAGCGCATTATTTTCTTGCTTCTTGTCTCTTGACAAACCTCAAGCGATTGAGGATGCACTAAAAGATCTTGACTTGATCATAGCCGTGCGGGGAGGAGCTGAATTAGTTCACGAGAAAGCGAAGTTTGGGAGCTTGTTGATAGACCCGGCATCAACATGTTATTGGAACTAAATGGGTCTTCATGAACAAGCGGGATGAAAACAACGTCATAGTAAGGAACAAAGCGAAGACTCGTGGCAAAGGCTACTTGTCGAGGCGAGGGAATAGACTTCGATGAGACTTTCGCTCCGGTTGCGAGGTTGGAGGCGATTAGACTATTCAGGCTTACGCGACACATCAAAGATTCGAAGTCTATCAAATGGATGTGAAGTCTGCGTTCTGAACGGCGTCTTTGAAAGAAGAAGTCTATGTGGAACAACCGCCCGGCTTTCGGCGGGGACATCGGGTTTATAGACTCGAGAAAGGCTATGTATGGGTTAAAACAAGCACCCGGGGCTTGGTACGATACCTATCCGAGTTTCTTCTTCGAAAGGTTTTCGAGAAAGCGCTGTAGGCCGCACTACGTTCGGCATTCGGCGGAAGACGATCTACTACTTGTGCGAGATCTATGTGGATGACATCATCATTGGATCAAAGAATGTCATCATGTGCCGACAATTTGAGAAAATGATGAAGGGCGAGTTTGAGATGTCGATGATGGGAGAAATGAACTATTTCCTCGGTTTTTCAAGTTAAGCGATCCGAAAGGGAGCGTTCATCAACCAAGGCAAATACACTCGAGACCTCATCAAAAGATTCGGTTGCACATCCGGCAAACCTATCAAGATCCCAATAAACACGAACATGAAAATCGATCTTGATAAGGAGGGAGTATCGATAGACCAAAGCCGAATTTCGCGCTATAATTGGTTCTTTATTATATCTAACAGCTACTCGCCACGACATAACTTATGTTGTAGGTGTGCTGCGCTCGATTTCGGTGAATCCCAAGCGAGAGTCATTCTCCGGTATCTCGAGCGACACCGGACATAGGTTTATGGTATCCGGTGATGATAATATAGAACTAGCTGGTTATTCGATGCGACTATGCGGGATGTAGAATTGGCTAAAAGTCGGCTTCGGGGAACGTGTCGGTTCCTTGGCGGCAAGCTAATTTCATGGTTCTCAAAGAAACGGCACTTAGTAGCCACATCGGCTCACGGGGCGAATACATGGGCGTCGGAAGTTCTTTGCGCCCAAATCCTTTAGGCTGAGGCGGCGGCCTACGCGACTATGGCGTCATTCGAGAATGAAGTGCCGATTTTACGTGTGGCGGTGCCGGTGCCATTGCAATCACTCGAGAACCACATACTTCACACGAGATGCAAGCACGTGGACATCGGGACATCACTTCATTCGGGACCGTGTCGAAAGAAGGACATCGGGATGGAAAAGATCCATCTTGATCGGCAAAAGGGCGGCATGCTTGACCAAGCCTCTGCAGGCGAAGCAAGATTCGAGAGAACTTTCGGTAGAGCTAGGTCTGCTTTGGACCCTCTTGACCCCGGTCGGTAAGAGGTTTCGGGAGAGGATCATTCGGTAAGGGGGAATATTCGCTCTCGATGCTTGAATAGTTTCGATGCATAGAGACTCGGCAACCATCTACGCGAGGTATCAGCGGCTACAATGTTCGGTGACGGGTTTGCGTATCTCTACTCGGTAGTAACCAATAAAACGATAATATGCATTTATTTTTTAGATTCGGCATCGTATTAAATATCTTATGAATTGTCATTTAATATTAACGGCTTACATTTAATGCGCGACATTCCATACATAAGTTTCTTTGAACTACGCCGCGCATTTAATGCATGTCGTATCATAGTTACTACTTAGGCATATTACAAGCGGCTTTTGACTTAGGCGGCTATTGGATCATTACCTATATATGTCGTCCTATCTTAACCGCACATCTCATAAAGCAAGTTTAAATTCAACCATAGATCGATAAGCTTGTCCATCTTCTTCTTAGATATAAATATTCGATTGTATCTTTGAAACCGCCATTAGCATACTTAAATCTTTTCAACTTCGAAAAATCCGAGATCTCTCTAGCAACCCTACTTGCAAATCCCTTTTATAAACACTCGAGATTTTTCATTGGTATGATTGTATATCTATTGGGTGATGATTCCATCCTCGGCCTTTGTTTCACTCGGTGGGAAATGATTCGGTCTTAGACGGCGATCTTAAGCTCGGTAGCCTTGTGCTCTGTACTTGTTTGAAGATTTGAAGATCCCAAAACCCTATCGAATGATGAACCGTTGCCTTGTATCTATTTTGTCTACGAGGTTTCGGACTCGGTAGACGCTCTGCTTTCGGTCAAGGCGCTCGGTAGCTTATACGCCTCGGCACCGGTGCGAGAAGACTCGGTGATCTTGGACTTAGCGGGAGCGATATGCGAGAGAGTCGGTTGAGCCGAACTTCGGCGGGAGTAGTTCCTTTGGACTCGGGGCGATCTTGATAGACTTATCTCGGCGATCTATCTGCGAATACAAGGTCGGACTTCGGCAACGGCGGATAGTCTTCGGGGTTGTCGAGAATCTTTTGAAAGGCAATCGGCATTGTCATGTACGAGGAAGAGAGAAGTCGGCTTCGATGCTGTCTCGAAGTTTGTCTTTGTCTCGACCACTCCATCCGCCTCGACGAATGACAAGCATACACGTGTCTTCTCACTGCTAAAGGCTGCGATCCAACCATTTACCTAAAAAGGTGGGAAAGTACAACATTTACCTACACCAAAAGAGCCGTTTGCTACCAAAAAGAGAGAGAGAAAGAAGATCATCTCCAACGGATCTATTTCAATCTACTGCTCTATAAATAGAGGGATCATTCAAGATTTGAAGCACACCTAGAACACGAGAGAGCGCGAAAAACGAGCGAATTCCAAAGAACAAAGTCTTAGCAAGAACTTGAAGAACAATCTCCGTGAAAGACTACATTCTAGCTCATAGGGAATCAAGCTAAGCCGAGCATATAAAGCCTCTAGTATCCAAATCGACGTTACACGAACTCAAAGCTTACCTTCGGTTTGTTCGTCGATCTAGAAGCTACTCTCATATTCCCTATCCCTCTAACCACTAAGCTCAACTTGTTCTTATCCGTAGCTTAGACGAAGGAGTTCACATTTGAACCCGATCCTTATTGTATAAGGACTCCTTCCTTTGTTGGAGAAGTTTGTCAAACACTTTAAGTTTGATAGTGTTGTAAGCGAGACTTGGATCGATATAAAAACCAAGACGCGGCTTTGCCCGGTGTGCAAGGCGGCCCGAGACTAACTTCGGGATAATAAATAGCCTCCCGATCATTCGGGACGGTGGACGTAGGATTTGAGCGATATCCGAACCACTTTAAAAATCTGTGTCTCTTCTTGCTTTCTTAAGCATTGCATTGATTTTACTATTCATGCTTGAACATCATATTTAAAATCAATCAAGCTGTCTCGGCTATCTTGAACTTTTAATCTGCTGGCCCGAGACTTAAAACGTTTTCTCACAAAAAGCGATTTGGGCCTACACTATTCCGCGCGCTGAAATCTTACCGTAGATGCGGGTTCGACCTAGTCGGTTAGCGAGATCTCGGTCGAGTCGGTACTCTTAGCCTTTAACTCGATTCGAAACGGTTATGCAGTCCAGCTTGAGCTCATTTGATCGAGACACCATCTCGAATAGGGTTTGTTCATGTTCGAAGTTGAGAAATCGAATCGGGTGTATTCACCCCCCTCACACACTGACCGTACACTCGGGACCAACAATTGGTATCGGAAGCGGGGAGTTCTTTAAGACTCTTGTCACTTTGAGGCCGAGTACATTCGAGCGGATCCGGAGGAAAACGTTTTCACTTTGCATATCACTCTACATTCATATCTATATTCTTCATGGCTAATATGTCGGGTATAAGGATGGTACCCATGTTCTCGGTGGAGAATTATGGAGTATGGCGAGTCGAGAATGGAAGCACATCGACATCCCTCCATGCCGATATGGCGAAGTGCTTGAAGATGGACCTATCGTTCCCATGATCGATAGTGTCGTAACTTCGGGACCAAGCTCAAGGAGGAGGAATGGTGGCCAGGGAAGAAGATTCCCAAAGATAGAAGTCTCTTTACTCCCGAGGAGAAGAAGCTTCACAACTTAGGCCGTGTTGCCGAAACGGCTATCTGCGGACCACCACTTAGTGATTCTTATCTTGGCGGGGGTTCGGGGAATGCGGCAGCGTAAAAGAACTGCAGGGCGCTCTAGCGCTGCGGGTCGAGGGACTCGAGAAGATTAAAAGCGAATAAACTAGCGGCTGGAACTCCAAAAGGCTGGAAAGCTTGTCTCTCATGCCGGTGACAAAATCGAAGATGCGAACGTCGGTTACCAATCGATGAACTCTATCAATGGGGTGGGAAAGACATTCGGCAGCAGGAGATGAATCCCGAAGATTCTAGGGGGCGCTGCCGGACGGACCTTGGACACCTTTTGCCACTCTATTGCGACATTCGACTTAGATGTTGTGTCTCCCGACCATATCTTTTCGAAATTACGAGGCGGAAGGAGTTTGAGTTCGGCAGACCTCAAAGAAAGCGGTGAAGGCGACACAAAAATCGACCATGCTTTCAAAGCATCGGTCGGCCCCTGGCATCTCCGGCGACGAGCAAAACGGCGAGTAAGGCCGAGCCTTCACTCGATGATCTACAAGAAGGAAGTCTCGCTCGAAGTATGCGTTGCTCGTTGTAAAGTATCGAGAAGGAGAAGGAGCGACGCGAGAAAAGTGACTAAAGCACTATCGGGAAACAAAGGTAAGTCAAATTATATGTCGAAACACACTCTGACTCACGATCTTACGAATACGAAAGAAGGATGACTCGGGAACCGTCAAAGAATAGCGAAAGCAAAGAAGAAAAAAGTCATTACTTGCTATAATTGCAAAAAGTCCGGGACATTATCGGTATGATTGTCCCCGAGCTCGGTAGTCTTTGAGCAGCGGCACGTAAAGCGAGGAGAGAGAGAAATTCGCCCGAGAAAAGACAAGCTTATATTGCGGGCGAAATCTCGGGGCGACTCGAGAAGAAGTCGACTCCTTTATGGATTCATCGGCGATGAAGCGGCCTTCATGGCCTTAGAGCGTGAAGCGGATGAATCGGTGAAAAGTGCATGATGGCGGGCGAAGAGGATGAGGTAAATTCTCATGAACCGCTTAACTCCCTCTTCACCTTGCACACACGACACTATTTCCGGTGCGGATGAGAATTTGGACGTCGCGACCGCATACGAAGAAGCTGCTCGACGAACAAATTCGAGATGAGTTTGCGGCTCGGCAAGACTCTTTGGGGAGTTGGATACCACGAAAGTAGAGAATCGAGGGACTTTCTCGGGAGAGTCGGGGTTGCTGCGAGGCCGAAGGACTTGGGTTGAGACTCGGGGAGGAGATAAACTCTCCGATGGCCAAGTCTCGGCATCAAGAAGATCGGATTTCGGTTTTGACCAATGACTTGACTCGAGAAAGATGCTGAAGTGAGTCTCTTGAAGCGAGAAATGTCGGGACTTCGGATCCGAGCTCGACCTACGCTGAAGAAAAGTGATGATATGCGGAGGAACACGATGGTGAGAGGTACAAGGGTGCTTGAGAAGAAATTAGAGGCTATGCTTAGCAAGCAATAAGCCAAAGCGGCTGCAAGGAAGGACTTGGATTCGGCCCAGGGGAGCTTCCTCATACGCCCCGATACACTCGGAAGTACGGCTTGCGATAGGTTTGTTCAGGGGAGACTATGAAGGAAAATATCTTGAACCCCCTAGCAAAGAACAAACGAGAAGATGAAAGCACCTCATCCCACATCGGCATTCGACAAGAAGATCGGTGCCGAAAACCCCGGTTCGGTCGAGGGGGAACCGGCAAATCAAAATTGGCGGATCGGTATGGACCTCCAAGGCGACACATCCCGGCTCGGTATGGGTCATATTATTATGAACCTATAGTCGAGAAGAGGCTCCAAAGGTCGAGAAGAAAAGGAAAGCCGCGCGAAGGCTAAGGTCGGCGGTCCGCGGCTCGAGAAGATTAGGACTCCTGAACCTCGAGAAGCCTCGAAGTCACCTATGACCGATCCGGTGGTCGAGATATGTTGACTTCCAGTGGAAAGAAGATGTGCGAAACCACCGGGGTTGTTAGGCGAGATTTGGGTTATGAAAACTAACATCTAAGGACCCAAAATCAAAAATAAAGGGTACTCGAATATAATTACATTTTTGCGGGTGCGCGAGAGACCCGTGGTATGTGGACGGCGGATGCTCAAGACATATGACATACCAAAGGAGTCTGCGAAGAATTATGTTGCGAAGATGGACCCGAGTGAGTTTGGAGATAATGCCAAAGGCTACACGAGAGGATACGGCACGCTCGGCCATAGGGCGCCAAAGTTCCAAGGTATCCTATGTTGAAGGACTTCGGCATAATCTTCTCTCTGTTAGTCAATTTTGTGATAACTTTCGAATAGAGTGATTTTTGGCCTTGGTTTTACGTGATGTTATTGATAAATCTACGGGGAAAACGGTGTTATCGGGTTCGCGCAAAAAAGAACATATACGTGGTGGCCGGAACTCGGTGAACACGAAAGCTTGTTTCTTTGGCGAAGAATGAAAACAGAACGGGGTGGCTATGGCATAGAAGGCTCGGTCATCTCAACTTTAAGACGCTCAACAAGCTAGCAAGAAACACTCTAGCAAGGGGGCTGCCAGAATGAAGTATTCGGCAAAGACACTCGGTGTGAAGCATGTACGAAGGGAAAGCAAACAAAGAAAGAAAATCCACTGTTCCATCTCCTTCCTTCGATGGAATCCTTCGGTACTACATATGGATTTGTTCGGTCCGGTCTCCCCGGTGACGATCGGAGGCGAGAAAATATGCATTAGTGGTCATAGATGACTACTCGCGCTACACATGGGTCATATTCATTGCCAACAAGTCGGCGTCAAAACGAGTTACCAACGCTTACGAAAAAGCTCGGTGTCGAGAAGAACACCAAGATCGAGAAAAATACGTTCGGAACGGAGGGCGAGTTCCTTAATTCCATGGTAGAGGAGTTACGCAAGCGAGAAGGAATAGAGCATGAGACTTCGGTTGCACGCACACCTCGGCGGGAATGGAGTTCTTTGAACGAAAGAAACGAGAACTCCAAAAGAGGCGGCTAGGACTCTACTCGCGGACTCGGGACTCCCGACAAATTACGGGCGAAAGCTACGTCTTGCATGTTACACTCGAAGCCGTCTTTGCGACAAAGCGGCATAAGAGGACACCATATGAACTATGGAACGGCGGGGAAGCCTTCTCTATCTTATTTCCATATCTTTGGTTGTTCATGCTTTATCCACAATAATGGGAAAGATCGGTGAAGACTTTTGATAGCAAGTCGGATCGGGGAGTATTCTTAGGATACTCTCGGGTCGGCAAAGCTTTCGAGTATTCAACTATCGGACCACTTTGCGTGGAGGAAAGCCCTCATGTTGTGTTTAACGAGTTTGCTGCGAAGACGGGGGCAATAAATCAAGTTCCGAATACGAGGACATCGGTGAGACGGCTACGGGATCTAAGCTTAAAGGACAAATGCGAAAAGATCCGGCTATGTTGGGATGATGATTCGGGCGAAGAAGCGAAGACAAATCTCTTGAATCTCAACCCGGCGAGCAAGTAGGCGAGCGATTGATTCTCCCGAGCAGAATCAATCCCGGGTAACTTCGGGTCGATGAGGAAGCCGTAAAGGTAGCGAGACCACTGCGAGAATAACAACTCGGGGGGAACATCTAGTAATGTTCTCGAGTGAATGCCCCGAACACGGTGACTCGGTAGATCATACTCTTATCAGTTGAAATTCTTCAATCTCGAGAATAGTACAAGCGAAATGCCTAACTCACCTACTATACGTGTTGAACAAATTTCGGATGAAGAGGGCTGAAACATCGTAGATCGTGGTTGGATGCTCACACTCCCTAATTTGATCATTGGAGATCCTTCGGCTAATGTCAAGACAAGATCCGGTTACGTCGAGGAGAAAGCGCATTATTTTCATCTTCTTGTCTGCTGAAGAGCCCCGAGAACATTGAGGATGCATTAAAGGATCTTGGCTCGGATCATAGCTATGCGGGAGGGGTTGAATCGGTTCACGAGAAGCGAAGTATGGGAGCTTGTAGACGGACCCGGCATCAACATGTCATTGGAACCAAATGGGTCTTCAAAAACAAGCGAGATGAAAACAACGTTATAGTCGGGGAACAAAGCGAGGCTCGTGGCTAAAAGGCTACTTTGTCAAGGCGAAGGAATAGATTTCGATGAAACTTTCGCTCCGGTTGCGGGTGGAGGCGATTAGACTATTCCTAGCCTACGCGACACATCAAAGATTCAAAGTTTATCAAATGGATGTGAAGTCTGCGTTCTGAGCGGCGTCTTTGAAAGAAGAAGTCTATGTGGAACAACCGCCCGGCTTTCGGCGGGGACATCAAGTATATAGACTCGAGAAAGGCTGCATGTACGGGTTAAAACAAGCACCCGGGGCTTGAGTACGATACCATATGCGAGTTTCTTCTTCGAGAAAGGTTTTCGGGAAGAGCGCACGATAGATCGCACGTTGTTCGGCATTCGGCTGGAAGACGACCTATTACTCGTGCGAGATCTATGTGGATGACATCATCTTCGGTTCAAAGAATGTCGTTATGTGTCGGCGGTTTGAAAGAATGATGAAGGACAAGTTCGAGATGTCGATGATGGGAGAAATGAACTACTTCCTTGGTTTTCAAGTCAAAGCGATGCGAAAGGGAGCGTTCATCAACCAAGGCAAATACACACGAGACCTCATCAAAAGATTCGGTTTGCACATCAGGCAAACCCGTCAAGATCCCGATGAACACGAATATGAAGATAGATCTTGATAAAGAGGGAGTATCGGTAGACCAAGCGAATACCGTGCTTTATAATTGGTTCTTTATTATATTTAACGGCTACCCGCCACGACATAACTTATCTTTGTAGGTGTGCGTTGCTCGATTTCGAGGCGAATCCCAAGCGAGCCGTATGGACTCGGCCAAGAAGATTCTCAGCTATCTCAGGAACACGACATGGGTTTATGGTATCCGGTGATGATAATATTGAACTAGCGGCTATTCGATGCGACTATGCGGGATGTAGAATTGACCGAAAATCAACTTCGGGGAACATGTCGGTTCCTTGGCGGCAAGGCGATCTCATGGTTTTCAAAGAAACGGCACTCGGTAGCTACGTCGACTGCGAGGCGAATACATAGGCTGCTTTGGAAGTTGTTGCGCCCAAATCCTTTGGGTGAGGCGGCGGTGAGAGACTATGGCGTCATTCGTAATGAAGTGCCAATCTTACTGCGATAGTACCGGTGCCATTGCAATCACTCGAGAATCTGTACTACACACGAGATGCAAGCACGTGGACATCGAGGCATCACTTCATTCGTGACCATGTCGAAAAGAAGGATATCGAGGATGGAAAAGATCCCATCTTCGACAAACAAAGGGGCGATATCTTGACCAAGCCTCTAGTTGAATCCAGTTCGAGAGAACTTTCGGTAGAGCTAGGTCTGCTTTGGACCCTGCTGATCCCCGGTCGGTAAGAGGTTTCGGGAGAGAGACATTTCGATAGGGGGGAATGTTCACTCTCGGTGCTGAATGTATTCGATGCGTAGGGATTCGAAAACCATCTACACGAGGTATCGGTGACTACTATGTTCGGTGACGGGTTTGCGTATCTCTACTCGGTAGTAACTTATATTTGAGAACTTTGCATTTATGTCAAAGATTCGGCATGATATTTAATATCTTTTGGTTTGTCTTTATTATTAGCGAATTTCATTTATTGCACGACATTCCATACATAAGTTTCTTTGAACTCTGCGCGCATTTAATGCATGTCTTTTCGCGATTACTACTTAGGTTATTTTACAAGCTGTCTTTTGACTTAGGCGGCTTATGCGATCATTGCCTATTATATAACGTCTAATCTTGGCCGTCCTTTCTAAAAACGGTTTTAAACTTCGGCCTTTTGATCAAATAAGCTGTTCGTCTTCTCGTTAGATATATATATTCGATCATATCCCAGAAACCGCCATTAGCATACAAATCTTTCAAGTCAGAAATGCGAAGCATCTTTTTAGAACGAATCTCATCCAGTATTTCGCATTATATCCTTCTAAAGCATTAGATTTCTCAGCGGTATGCATATTAGAAGCTATTACGATAGCTTATTTTATTATTCGAGAATCGATATATATATATATATCTTGTTCTATCCAAGAATCGGTGCTTGATAAAGTTCTTGTAACGATTACGATGGCTGGTATCTCTCGTAGCCGTTCTCGACAAGATAGAGGAGATCCTCGGCAAAGGCCGTGTGCAGTGCGAACCGGTCGTGGGTTCGATGCTTGCGAGCTCGAATACGTGGAGGAAGTATTCACGTACCTCCGGCGTACGGACTAGAAGAGTTCTTATCGAGGAAGCCTACTTTCTTCCTTCCTCGACAAGTGGCGGGGCTGTATCCCGAACTCCGGCTCCGTCAAAGGCGATATTATGGCAAGTTTCGTTGTTCACGCGATTGGCGATGCCTCGAAGATTACGAAGCGGATGTCGATAAAGCGAGCCACGAAGAAAAGCTTCAATCTTCCATCCGAAGGTATCGGCCACGATAGGCTACAACGGCGATTCGGTAGATGAATACACGGCGGTGATACGTGTGCAAGCCGACTACCTTGAGGCTGCCTTCCCAGAAGAGCGTAATGCTCCCCGGTCTGAGCATTGGCTTTATATCGTCACGCGGTGGCGGCGAGCCGGGGTGGATCGTTCGATCGGGTCTCGCGACCTAAGATCCACTGATGATGGCCATATATGGCTGCGCCAAGGTCGAGCTGGGTGAGTTCTTCATTCGGGAGTTCATGATCCAGCGGCTAAATTTGACAAGCCCGCGCGCACGGCGCGCGCAAAGGAAAGCTACTCTACGGGCTCAAGCGTCGGTGATGATTGAAGACTTACGTGGCTACGGCGGATCACATATGACGCCAAGGAGTACTTCAATGTCAAGAAGATTCGGTTTCATAAGCGAGCTGCGGCCCTTCGGCCAAATCGGGTCGGGTCCTTCGGCGGGGCCGAATCTCGGAAGGCTACTCCACGAGAAGAGGAGAACGCCTCCGGCCAAAAACCCAGAAGGCACCGGCTAAGCGAAGAAAGCCGTCGAGGTGCTGCTTGAACACGAGGCCCCTGTCTGAGCGGGCCGCTCGGCCGGACTACTCGGCCCAGGGGGCGATGGATGAGGCGGAGTCTTACGAGAAGACTCGATCGGTGGAGAAGATCGTCTCCAGCTGAAGCATCGAAGAGATGGAACAAGAGGAGGCTGCGAAGCTCAAAGTGAAGAAGTTCGGCGCCTTGGCGGCCCCCTCGCGGTTCCTCCGCTCGGCGGTGCGGCACTGCTTGAGACTCGGGCGTCTCCACCCGGTTGGCGAATCCGAGGCGGCGTCGAAGAAGAAATAATCGGGATGGAAGCTTCGGTGATTATATCCGAGCACCCAGAGATTCTTCAAGCTGGTTTCGGAGCTTGCTTGACTACTCGAGACTTGTTGCTCATCGCCAGTCGGCAAGGTTCCACATGTTCTTTGCGACATCGGGAGTGGCCTCGTCTACGGCGCCTAGTCCTCCACTACTCATTCGGCGGTGCATGAAGAGGAATGAGGCGAGAGAGGAGATAGGCTATTCGGAGCACGAAGACCTCGGCTCGATGGACAATCGAGGGGCTGCGATGCGCGATGATTCATGATCGGCGGCTCGCCTCCCGGCCCGGCACCCTCGGATGGGTCGAGACCGTGGCGACCCGCCCGTGATTCGAGGCCACAGAAAGCTGATGAGGAACTCCCCGGGACAAGGATACACAAATTGCTGAAGAACCTCGGCGTCCACTCGGTATCCTTGGTTACGCGAAGTCGGCGGTGCAGTACCTCATCAACGAGCACGCTCGGCTCTGCTTGAAATCGGATTTCGAGGTAGCGCCCGGCCCGCATCGTCGGCGCTCCAAGTACGTGGCGAAGGCTCTACAAAGCCAAGGCACTCGGAGGCCGTGCCCTCGCCAAGGCGGTCCGCGAGCTTGGAAGAAAGGCTGCTGAAGCCGCGGCTCTTTGAGCTTCAAGGGCTGAAATCCTCGATGTCCCAATCGGCCGCCCACGATGTCTCACGAAATTGTCACTCGAGCATTGGCTCGGCGACGGACCAACTTTGAATCTCGGCTCGGGATCTTTCCGGGAGAGCGAAGCGAAACTACTTCAAGATTTTCGAGGCTTCTAAAGCGCTCATCTTGCGGCTATTCTTTGAACAAGCCCGAGGCAGCTGAGATCGAGATTAGACAACATTCAGCCGGTCTGGAGGATAAGATCGGCGAGAAGGCGAAAGACTTCAAGGAAGCGGTGACCTCTCTCACAAGCGGTACACGGCGAGACCTTGCCATGGAGAGGAGCGAGTTGCATGAGGCTCGACTAAGCTCCACCATCGTCTTGATGAGTTTGTCGACCTCCTACAAAAGTGCGAAGAAGTCGAGTCCTAGTCCCTACCCGGTGCTCATTGATGATGCCAAAAGGGGGAAAGTGAAGGAAAAAGGGAAGGAAAGAGGGGCGAAGGAAGAGAAGGAAAGAAAGTGCTGAAGCGGCCCCCACCAAAGTCCAAAATCTAAGGGGGAAGCTACTTGAAGTCATCCCGGACTCGAGACTCGGACTCGAAGGGTGAGGCCCGGGGTGTCCCAGTGCGAGCACGGGTGCGGCCAGAGCCCCAGTGGCTCGGGATCCCGAGGCTACTCATGCGGCCCGGACTCCCGTTGATATCATCAAGGAGGTTGCGAGTATCTTTGAGCGAGAAAGAAGGACTCGAGATGATGATGAAGAAGTCCCTCTACCTCCACTATTCAAGCGAAAGGTAAGAAAGTTACGAAACTCCCGGCCCCTCCCGGCAAAGAAACCCCCAGAGATACATCTCGGGCGAGGAGGAGGCTCGGTTGCCGGCGATGAGAAGGCGGCAAGGGAGATCGCCCGATCTTTGAAGCTGCCAACAAACCAAAGTCTAAGCTTTGCTAAAGGAAAGACTAAGGCACCCGGCACGCGGTGGAAAAAGAAGGCGCACGCTAGATTGCCTCCCGAGGAACTTCGAGTGAAGATGATGAAGATAGGGAGAGGCGACGGCAAAAAGCGCTGGCGGCAAAGGTACATCCAAAGCCAAATCCGGTACCTCTGCGACTCACGAACAAGCTCCTCGAAGCCTCAAGAGCAAGATGCGAGAAATTGAAGAAATCTTCGCTCGAGATGGATAGATATCTCTACGAGAGGAGAGGAAGCTAGGCGAGATAGAGGCTGCCGGGCGGAGAAGGATACATTTGGCGGAGACCTTGAGGCGCTCGGGAAGCGTGCTGAATAAGAGGCCGGCTGAGAGTTCCTTGAAGGCGGCATTCCTTATCGATCCGAGAAGGTTCGGGGAAGCGAAACGATGCGAAAACACATAGATGGCCGAGATCGGACGAATGGATGCCTATTCGGTTCAATCAAGAGATGGGAATCGGCGAAGATAGAGTTTATCAAGAGAAATTATTTACGCGATTACGGCCACGAAATGTCCAAAGGGCGATGCACATGTCGAGTGGATGACCATTCTTGGGCACGATCTTTACCCATATATGCGCGGAGCGATGGCTGAAGGGGTAGTAGTCGGCGTTCTCGAAGCAAGGATCATTCCTCCACCCGGAAGACAAGACGACTCGGTACATCTCGGAATGATTGAACAAGAAGTGAAGAATCTTTGCGTTGAGCAGAGGTCTAGAACAAGATGAACCGGCGAGACTTCGCCGAATACACGGAGGCGAGGAAGAACACGTTCGAGAATGTATGGAGTCCCAGCTGCTCGAAGATAAATCCCAAGGTTTCATGAATAGGATTCGGCGGTTTAAGGGTTCTCCTTCTTAGTTCTCCTTTTAGCTTAGCAAGATTTGTAATGTCTTGAGCCCTGTTTATCATATATATACAAATCTTCTTTTGGCTCTGACAACTACTTGTTGTCTAAATAGCCGTGTTTGCTTTATGCTTTAACACTCAGAATCACTGAAGTGATTATTGACACACACACACCTTGTTTATTTACTTGTCAGTTTTTTGCTCGGTTAGACTTCTGATAGACTAGACTTTCATTAAGTTACTATTTCTTTAGTAAGGGAAAATTGTTGCATGAGAAAATAGTTGTAATTTCTCTTAGGGGGAAATTGTTGCATGGGGGAAATTATTGTAAAGGGGGAAATTGTTACGCCTTGTCTCCCTCGGTAGTCTCAGCACTTACCCGGACAACTCCAGCTGATCCTACTTGTAATATTTGTAAGGAGCTCCGTTTACGAGGTAAGTTAGTGTTTAGCATAGTTGATAGGACATAGATGATAGGTTTTGGCATCATCAAATAGGGGAAATTGTTGGGTGATGATTCCATCCTCGGCCTTTGTTTCACTCGGTGGGAAATGATTCGGTCTTAGACGGCGATCTTAAGCTCGGTAGCACTTGTGCTCTGTACTTGTACGAAGATTTGAAGATCCCAAAACCCTATCCGAATGATGAACCATTCCCTTGTATCGTTTTGTCTCGAGGTTTCGGACTCGGTAGACACTCTGCTCACTGGTCAGGCGCTCGGTAGCTTATTCGCCTCGGCACCGGTGCGGGAAGACTCGGTGATCTTGGACTTAGCGGGAGCGATATGCGAGAGAGTCGGTTGAGCCCGAACTAAGCGGGGGTAGTTCCTTTGGACTCGGGGGCTGATCTTCGATAGACTTATCTCGGCGGTCTATCTGCCGAATACAAGGTCGAGACTTCGGCAATGGCGGGTAGTCTTCGGGGCTTGTCGGAATCTTTTGAAAGGCAATCGGCATTGTCGTATGCGAGGAAGAGAGAAGTCGGCTTCGATGCTGTCTCGAAGTTTGTCTTTGTCTCAACCACTCCATCCACCTCGACGAATGACAAGCATACACGTGTCTTCTCACACTGCTAAAGGCTGCGAGTCAACCTTTTACCTAAAAAGGTGGGGAAAGTACTGTTTATTACCTACACCCGAAAAGAGCCGTTTGCTACCAAAAGAGAGAGAGAAAGAAGATCGTCTCCAACGGATCTATTTCAATCTACTTTGCTCTATAAATAGAGGGATCATTCAAGATTTGAAGCACACCTAGAACTCGAGAGAGCGCGAAAAACGAGCGAATTCCAAAGAACAAAGTCTTAGCAAGAACTTGAAGAACAATCTCCGGTGAAAGACTACATTCTAGCTCATAGGGAATCAAGCTAAGCCGAGCATATAAAGCCTCTAATATCCAAATCGGCGTTACACGAACTCAAAGCTTACCTTCGGTTGTTCGTCGATCTTGAAGCTACTCTCATATTCCCTATCCCTCTAACCCTAAGCTCATTGTTCTTATCCATAGCTTAGACGAAGGAGTTCACATTTGAACCCGATCCTTATTGTATAAGGACTCCTTCCTTTGTTGGAGAAGTTTGTCGAAACACTTTAAGTTTGATAGTGTTGTAAGCGAGACTTGGATCGGTATAAAAACCAAGACGCGGCTTTGCCCGGTGTGCAAGGCGGCCCGAGACTAACTTCGGGATAATAAATAGCCTCCTGATCATTCGGGACGGTGGACGTAGGATTTGAGCGATATCAGAACCACTTTAAAAATCTGTGTCTCTTCTTGCTTTCTTAAGCAGTTGCATTGATTTTACTATTCATGCTTGAACATCATATTTAAAATCAATCAAGCTGTCTCGGCTATCTTGAACTTTTAATCTCTTGGGCCCGAGGCTTAAAACGTTTTCTCACAAAAAGCCCGATTTGGGCCTACACTATTCCATGCGGCTGAAATCTTACAGTAGATGCTGAATTCTAACCTAGTCGGTTAGCGAGATCTCGGTGAGTCGGTACTCTTAGCCTTTAACTCGATTGAAACGGTTATGCAGTGCTGTTGAGCCATTTGATCGGACACCATCCCGAATAGGATTTGTTCGTGTTCGAAGTTGAGAAATCGAATCGGGTGTATTCACCCCCCCTCTACACTGACCGTACACTCGGGACCAACAATATACGTTATAGTTTTATTATATTATTTGTTCGGCATCGTCGTAATAACTACTTTATCAAACTCGATGCGGCAACGTTTCTTGTAACTAATATAATGGCGGATACGAGGCCTCTCATGTCGTCGTCCTAAAGACATGCAAGAGATCCTTGACAAAGATCGTGTGCAGTGCGAACCCGGTCATGGAATTTGATGCATGCGGCTGGAGTATATGGAAGAGATATTCGCGGCCCTTCGCGAATGCGGATTGGAGCGTTTCTCTCGAAAAGCCCGCCTTTTTCCTCCCAAGGCAAGTCGCGGAACTTTACCTCAACTCGACTCGGTAGCGGGCGATATCATCGGAACATTCACCGTTCACACAATCGGTGAGGCTTTGCCGTGAGGATAAAGAAGATGTCGGTGAGGGAAGCGGCGAAGAGGAGCTTCAACCTACCCCCGAAAGGAGTCGGCACCGTCGGGTATACGGGCGATCGGGTGGATGACTACCTTTCGGTCTTATGCGGGAAGCCCGCGGCCTTCGAGCGGCCTTCCCAAAGAACGCCATGCTTTGCCTCGGTGCGAGTGCTGGCTTACATAGTCACTCAGCTGGCGATGAGCGAAGCCGGCTCTTTCGATCGAGTATCTAGGCGAAAGATTCGGTGATGATGGTGATACATGATCGTGCCCGGATTAGCTGGGTCCGAATTCTTCCTCAGAGAATTCATGGTCAGTGCGCCAAGTTTGACAAAGCCTCATTCATGCGGCGCTAAGGAAAATTGCTTGTATGGGCTCAAGCTCTCCATTAATAATTGAAGATTTACTGCGGCGATGACCAGATCACCTTCCACGACAAGACTTATTTCAATGTGAAAAAGGTCATGTTCCAAAACCGCACCGCAACACTTGACAAATAGGGTCGGGACCCTCGGCTCGGCCGAACAGCGCCTCGAGAAGGCCGCGCCCGTGAAGAAGCGGTCTCCTCAAGCAAAATCTCCTAAGGCGCAGGCCAAACATTTGAACAAAACATTCAGCGACGTGCCTACTAAATCGGGGGCGGCTAGCTGAACTTCCTAAGATCCCTGCGAGCACGAGACACAACCACTGCCCAGTTGGTTGATGAATGCGAAGTCCTACGAAAAGACTCGCTCGGTGGAGAAGGCCGTCTCAGCTGAACAAGCACAAGAAGTGGACCAAGGGGTTCGGGCCGAAGAGGTCCAGAGTGGTGATTTGGAGACTACGGACGGTCCCCTTGACATCCCTCCACTCGGCGGTTGCCATACTTGTTGAGAAATAGGCGTCCGCCATAGGCATTGAAGATTCGAAACGGCGTCGAACGAGGAATCGATTGGAATGGAAGCTTCGGCTCTCCGATCTCAAGCATTCAGAGATTCTTGAACTCATCACCGGGAGATTGCGGCCATCCCGATCCGGTATCTCTTGCCAAGCGAGCCCGGGCTCCACATGCTCCTAAGATTTCGGGAGTGGCATCCTCGGCTCCGCCTCATCCTACACTACTCACTCTGCGACCGGCTACATAAGGAGGAGCGGTTCTTAAGAAGCGGCAAATAGGCTACTCCCGGCTTGCGACCTTGGAACCTTCGGCCCGATCGAGGGCCGCAATATTGGCCCTGGCTGAATGATAGACGACAAGCAACGGCCCGCTCTGCCCCCTCGAGATGGGTCGACCACGACGGTCGGGACCCGCCCCATGATTCGAGCCACGAGAAGTCGATGAGGGAACTCACGCGGGAGGAGGATACAACTACTCAACCGGACCTACCACTTTGCGTATCCTTGCTCCTGTGAAGTCGGCGGTGCGTACTTCGTCCTCAACGAGCACTGCTCGGCTCTTCTTTGAGTCGACCTACAAGTAGCGCCCGGCCCAAAGGCCGATGCTCAAAGTCGGTGGCAAAGGCTCTCCCGAAGCAAGGCGCTCGAGAATCGTGCCCTTGCCAAGGCATCCCACAAGACATGGAAGCACATTGCTCGGGCCGCTAGTGCGAGCTTCAAGGGCGGAAGAAATCATTGTCAAAATCGGTCGCCCACGATGTCCCCTCCATCGTAGCAAGCCATGGCCCCGTGCGAAGGCGACTTTAAAGAAACGGCTCGAGACTATTCCGGGAGGGACGGAGCTAAACTACTTGCTTGAATTCAAGTCCTCTCGGTCCCTTCATACGGAGTCGGTCTCCACCTTATCTCGGGCCGATGAGCTCCGTCTCACATCTATTCGAAGGCTCCAGAGAATTCGGTCGGTCCCAAAAAGCTGAATGAGTTCAAGGCTGCGGCGAGACACTTCTCACCGAAATACAAAGATGAGCGATTAATGAGAAGAATGAGTTGCACGAGGAGGCTGAATAAGATCCACACTCGACTTGATGAGTTGTCGGCATCCTACAAAAGCCTAAACATTCCTAACCCGGCTCGATTTGCTTGATGCCAAAAAGGGGGAAAAGAATAAGAAGCCCGAAAAGGAAAAAGACACTTGAAAAGTAGCCATCAAGCGAGGGGAAGAGAAACCCAAAGGCTCGGGGAACGAGGCACCAAAGTCTTCAAGGAAGACAAGGTCGATGGTTGGAGCAAGCAGGCGAACCGGCTTGGTGAGGCCCGGGGTGTCTCTGTTGGAATCCCGAGCGGGGGCGCCCCAGTGGCTCGGGAACCGAGAACCTGGCGGCTCGGGCGACTCGGACCCCGTTGGATATGGTCAAAGAAATTGCTTGAGTATGCTTGAGGAGGATGAGTGCGAAGAGGAAGAGGCACCTCTCCCACCTCCGGTAGAAGGCAAAGGCAAGCGAAAGCCTTGAAAATCCCGACCCCTCCCTCAAGACGAAGAGATATATAAGTAAGGAGGAGGCGGCTCGGATCGCGGTGATGAAAAGCTAGCCGGGGAGATAGCGGGGCGGAAGCGGCGAATAAGCCTAAGGCCAAAACCACAGCTTTGCCAAAACTAAGGCTCCTACTCGTGGAGGGAAAGAAGAAAGCTCTGCTAGGGTTGCCTCCCGAGAAGCGGGTACTTCGAGGATGATGAAGACGGGGAGCGGCGGCAACAACGAAAAAGAATGCGAGAAGCGGGGTACATCTAAAGACAAATCTAGTACCCCTGGCCGGCTCGGAAAAACGATCGTCTCGAAGCTCTCATACACAAGATCAAAAGAACAAGATCTTTGAGATCGAGGCCATCTTTGCTCGAGATGGATCGGTATCTTTACGAGAGGAGAAGAGGCGAGACGGATAGAAGCTACCGAGACATAGGATTCATATGGCGAGACTTAGAGGCACTCGGGAATCCACAGCGAACAAGAGGCCGGTGAGAGTACCTTCCAAAGGCGATATTCCATACAAATACTGAAGGTTCGGGAAGCCGACGGACATGAAGATTCGAGAGATGGCCTAGGACGGATGAGTGGATTCTGCTCGGTTCACTCAAAGATGGGAATCACAAAAAATAGAATTCATCATGAGGAATTATTTTTGGAATTTACAGTCGAGATAAGACAAAGGCGATGCCTACGTGGAATGGATGATGATCGGTGAACCGGACTTATATCCCTACATGGAAAATGCTTTAAGAGCAAACATTGAAGTCGATGTTCACGAACCCCGAGTGCGCCACCACCAAGAAGACTTGATGATTCTATTCACTTTGGAGTGATAGAGAAGGAAGTGAAGGATCTGTTGCACACAAAGGACTTGAAGAAGATGAGCCGGCGGACTTCGGCGAGTATACGAAGGCGAGGAAGTACACCTACGGAATGTATGGGCTTGCCCCTTCCCAGAGACTCAATCGCAAAATTTCATGGACGGGATCAAGCGGTACAAGCGTTCATAGTTCTTAGACTTTTCTTGTACTTTCCTAGCTTAGCAAGAGATGTATCATCTTGAACTTTCTTTATCGATATACATATCTCTATCTTTGGCTTGGACAATACCTTATTGTCTCTATAAGCCATGTTCTATTTTTTATGCTTAACACTCGAGAATCATCGAAGTGATTGCGACACATACTCACTTGTTGATCTTTTGTCGGTAAGGCTGCCGAGATTCCGTTAGACTAGGCGATATGTTATAGAGGGAATTTGTTTCCTTGTAATAAGGGAAATTGTTAAGACGGGGGTTATGCTTAATCTTTTTATTCTAAATCCACCTTTCTGCTCCCTTGATGAGTCTAGAACTTGCGAGAACAACTCCACTTGATTCTTCTTGTAATATTGTAAGGAGCTATGTTTTACGTATAAGTTTAGTGCTTTGATAGCATAGATAGTGTTAGATCTTTTTTAGATAGTGTTAGGTTTTGGCATCATCAAATAGGGGAAATTGTTGGGTGATGATTCGAGTCCTCGGCACGGTTTTACATAGTGGGAAATGATTCTATCTTCCGTCTTGAAATGCACTCGGTAGGCTTATACCCTGAGTGATCCCATGAAGATTTGAAGATCCCAAAACCCTATCGATTGGTGAATCATTCCTTTGTAATTGTTTTTGTCTCGAGGATTCGGACTCGGTAGACACTACTCTGCCTGGTTCGGGTGGTCGATGGATTATCGGCCTCGGCCCGGATGTAGAAGACTCGGTATGTCTTGGACTCGGCAAGAGCGATATCTTGAAAGACTCGGTGGGGCCGAACTCGGCGGGGTAGTTCAGCGAACTAGAGGCGACCTTCGGTAGAGTAAATTCGGTACTCTCATAGGATCGGACTCGGTAATGGCGGGGCGATCTTACGAGCGTCGAGATCTTTTGAACAACAATTAGCATAGTCAAATACGAGGAAGAGAGAAGTCGGCTTCATTATGCCTCGAAGTACGTTCTGTCTTAACTACTCTGCAAAACCTCGGCAAATGACAAGCCACACACATTGTCCTTTCGCTAAAGGCTTTGCAAGTCGACAACTTTCCAGGAAAAGGAGGGAAAGGACAACTGTCACCTTTTTCAAAAGAGTCGTTAGCTACCAAAAGAGTGAGATAAAGGGATCATCGTCTCCAACGGATCTTTCCTAATCTCTTCTCTATAAATAGAGGGATGATTCAAGTTTTTTTCAAGCATGCGAGAGAGCGAAAAGCAACGAACGAGCCAACACGCTCTCGAGCAAGAAAACGGAAAAACGAGCAAAAATAGAATATAGCATAAGTCTTCCGCAAGAACTTAAAGAACATTCTCCGGCAAAAGACTACCTTCTAGCTCTTAGGGAACCAAGCTAAACAGATATAAAAGCCTCTAGTATCCAAATCGACGATACACGAACTCAAAGCTACAACTCGGTGTTCGTCGATCTAGAAGCCACTTTCTCGTTCCCTATCCCTCTAACCCTACGCTCAGCTGGAATTTATCCATAGCTTAGACGAAGGGGTTCACCTTTGAACCTTATCCTTATTGTAAAAGGACCACTTCATAGTTGGAGAAGTTTGTCGAAACACTTTAGTTTGATACCCGTTGTAAGCGAGACTTGCTCGAGTATAAATTCCAAGACGCGGCTTTGTCACGTGTACAAGGCGGCCGAGACTAACTTCGGGATAATAAATAGCCTCGACCTTTCGGGACGGTGGACGTAGGATCTGTGCATCCGAACCACTTTAAAAATCTCTGTGTCTCTTATTTATTGTTGCATTGATTTTAAGCTGTTCATGCTTGAATATTATATCTTTAAAATCATTCAACTAAGTTTCGGCATACTTATCGATTCACTCTTACGACCGAAAGCCCATTTTTTAAGAAAACGTTTTTTCCACTCGGCCGATTTGGGCCTACACATTTCCGCAGCTCGAACTCCATCGAAGATGCGGGTTCGACTTAGTCGGCTAGCGAGATCTCAAAAGAGTCGGTACCTCTTTGCCTTAACACGATTCGAAACGGCTATTTGGTCTGCTTGAACTCTTTCGATGCGGCACACTCCTCGAGCAGGACTTTGTTCGTGTTACAAGTTGAGAAATAGGTTTTAGGTGTATTCAACCCCCCCCCTCTACACCTAAACGTGCTCTCGGGACCAACGACTAGCTTTGATGGCTCTCAAATATCGAGAGAAAAAGAGAGAGTCGAGAAGGCGAGGAAATACCACCGAGATTCTCCCTCGGGTAAGAAAGAATATCCAAAAAGGGAAGAATCTAAACCTTCTGCGAATGCGGGAACACGAGCTGCTTTGCGAGTCCATCAAAGCTTCGGCTAGAAAAAGCGGCCGAGAATGTCTACCTACTACAAGCGCTGTAAGAAGGAGGGACACTACCGGTCTGGCTTGTCCCGAACTCTCGGTACTCAACGAGCGAACGGCGAGACGAGCCGAGAAAAATTTGCCCAAAGAAGCGCGACCTATATAGCGGAGAGATATCAGACAACTCACTTGAGGAGGATACATTCATGTATTCCTGCGAGGACGAAGGCTGCATTTGTAGCGGTTGAGGTCGGAGAAACGGTTCTCGAAGGAACGGTTGAATGCTTGTCGATGGCGAGAGAAGAGGTGAGTTAAATTCCAAACTTAATACAACCTCTTCTTCACACGACACACACGACACGTGCTCGGTCACGAGATGATCCTCTCGGATGTGGTACAAGCATACGACGATGCTGCTAGAGGAGCAGTTCGGTGGCGAGGAGAATTCGGCGAACGATTCGGGAACTTGAACGAGGTAAAGGCGAGAATCGAGACTTTCTTCGATTGTCGGGTCTCTGCTGAGTCGAGAGAATCTAGTTGTGAGACTCGAGGAAGAGATTGAATCTCTTATGACTAAGTCTCGGCTTCAAGAGACTCGAGATCTCGGTTCGACTAAGGATAATTCGAGAAAGAGGCTGAAATAGCCCAAGTCGGTCGAAGCTCACGACGTGAAAAAAGATTATGACTCGCTCGGGAGGAGTGATGAGGTGCAGCGAGGGCGATGGCCGAACGATACTAGGAGCTAAGGAGAAGGCTGGAAAGTATGCTTAGAGCACAATGCCAGCAGATCCTAAAGAAGGTCTTGGCTATACTCATGAAGCTTCTACCTCAAAAAAGCTCGAAGCGGCGGGCGATAGGTTCGTCGGAGGAAGGTGCAAGCTAGCGACACCACACCTCGGGCGAAGAATAGCGAGAAAATCGTTGCACCTCGGCCGAGCGGCAAAAAGCAAGCCGACCAAAGGTTCCGGCCCCGGGACACCGCGATCGAACTCGGGGGGAACCAAGAAGGTCGGGTGGGCGAGCGATACAAGGAGCCGCTATATGAGCACCCGGCTCGGTGCGGTTCGTACTTCTATGAGCCCGAAATCATCGAGAAAAACTCGAGAAGAAGAAAGCTCCCTGAACCCAAAATCATCGGAAAGTCGGTATCTCAGAGTCTCGTGGAGAAGAAAGCGACAAGGTTCGAAAGAAGAAGTCTCGAGACTTCTAAGGTTCCTAAGCGGATTTGGGTTCGAAATCACCCGCTAACATGTAAGGACCCAGTCGAACCAAAGGGTACCTAAAATTGCTTGCATTTTTGCGGGTGCATAAGGACCATTGGATAGTGGACGGCGGTTTGCTCGAGATACATGACATACCAAAAGGCACGCTTACCAACTACGTACAAGAAGATGGTCCCGAGTGAGTTTGGTGACAACTCAAAAGGCTACACAAGGGGATATGGAATGTTGAACATTGGGGCGCTTCGGTTCCAAGAGTAACATCCTTTACGTCGATCGATTACGTGATAATCTTAACGAGTAATCTTTGGCCTGGTTTTACGTGATATTGTTGATAAATCTACGGGGAAAACGGTGTTATCGGGTTCGCGGAAAAAGAATATATATGTTGCTAGCGGGAAACCGCGAGACACGAGGCTTGCTTGCTTGCATAGGCGAAATCTAGTGACAAGTCGGGATGGCTATGGTACAAGAGACTCGGCCACTTGAACTTCAAGGCTATGAACAAGCTCGCCAAGAACTCTAAAGAGGGCGCCCATGACGAATCGTTCATCAAAGACAAAAATTGTGAAGCATGCTTGAAGGGAAAGCGAGACAAAGAGTAGTAATCCACCTATTCCTTCACCTTCCACTGATGGAATCCTTCGATTCTTTGCACATGGATTTATTCGGGCCGATCTCTCCGGTGACTATAAGAGGCAAGAAGTATGCCCTCATCGTTATTGAAGACTACTCGAGATATACTTGGGTCATCTTCATCGCCCGACAAATCTAATGTCCAAGCCGAGCGCCCTTGATCTTCGAAGAAACTCGGTGTGGAAAGGACATCAAGATTCAAAGAATTCGCTCGAGATAGAGGAACAAAATCTCTCAACTCGGTAGTTAAGAATGCTGCGATAAAGAGGGAATTCGGCACGAGACATCGGCGGCTCGCACCCCTCGGCGAAACGGACTTGGCTGAGCGAAAGAACGAGCACTCGAAGAAGCGGCAAGAACGCTCTAGCGGACTACGGACTACCCTCAAAGTTTTGGGGCGATGCTACGGCACCGCTTGCTATACTCGAGAATCGTTCTTTACTTACACGGCAACACATGAAGACACCCTACGAATTATGGAAAGGGAGAATTCCTTCTATCTCTCATTTTCATATTTTTGGCTGTCCTTGCTTTATCCATAATAATGGGAAAGATCGGTTGAAGGTCTTTGATAGCAAATCCGATCAAGGAGTATTCTTAGGATACTCTCGAGTCGATAAAGCCTTGAGTCTTTAACTATCGGACCACTTTGTGTGGAGGAAAGCCCTCATGTTGTTTTTGATGAGTTTGTTGCGAGAACGGGGAAAAATACGAGAGACAAACAACGAAGATGTCAACGGCAAGCTACGGGATTTCGGATCGGCCGATAAAATTGAAAAGATCCGGCATTGTTGGGATGATGAGTCGGACGATGAAGAAATTCGAGACTCGGCCAACAAGCGATGTAGGCGGCCTAGTTGATTCTCTGACGGGAATCAACAACGGGGTAACAACGGTCGATGAGGAAGCCCAGTGTAGCTGAGACCTCTGCGAGAATATAAACTTAGGGGGAACGATTAATGTTCACGAGCTAAATGCCCCCGAACACGGAAACTCGGTAGATCCCAACCTTCTTCTTGAGCATTACGATCACAAAATAGTACTCTTGAAATGCCTAATACACCTGCGGCGTGCGAAGTAGTATCAGAAGAAGAAGCCAGACTCAGGCGTTCATAGCTTGACGCTCATTCTTCAGATCTCATCATTGGAGATCCATCAGCAACGATAAGAACAAGATCTAAATTAAGTCAAGGAGAAAGCTCACTCTATTTTTGTTTCTTGTCTACAGAAGAACCTCAGTCGATAGAGGACGCACTAAATGATGCTGACTGGATCATTGTCAGGCAAGAAGAGGCTGAACCGGTTCGTCGAAAACGAAGTTTAGGAGCTTGTTGACAGACCTAGACATCAGCACGTGATTGGTACTAAGTGGGTCTTCAAAAACAAGTGTGATGAAAACAACGTCATCGTCAGAAACAAAGCTCGACTAGTTGCCAAGGGATATAGTCAAGCAGAAGGAATCGACTTTCATGAAACTTTCGCTCCAGTCGTAAGATTGGAAGCCATTCATCTTTTCTAGCCTTTGTGACGCATCAAGGATTCAATGTATATCGAGATGGATGTGAAGTCGGCTTTTACGAGCAGTCTTGAAGGAAGAAGTCTCGTGGAACAACCGCCCGGCTTTCGGCGGGGACATCGAGTGTACGAGACTTAGGAAAGCTACGTATGGGTTAAAACAAGCACCCGGGGCTTAGTACGATACCCCATCGGACTTTCTACTTCATAAAGGTTTTTCGAAGGGGACGATAGATCGCACCTTTGTTCAACATAAAGTCGGGGAGATGACATCCTACTGGTGCGAAATCTACGTGGACGACATCATTTTCGGCTGCGAAAGCGAGACCATATGCCAGCGGTTCGAGAAGATGATGAAAGAGAAATTCGAGATGTCCATGATGGGAGAGATAAATTATTTCCTTGGATTTCAAGTGAAGCAATCACACGAAGGAATCTTCATCAATCAAGCGAAATACACTCGCGATCTTCTCAAAAGATTCGGTTGCGACTCTAGTAAGCCGGTCAGATCCCCATGAACACAAATTTTAAAATCGATCTAGACAAAGAGGGAGCTTACGTTAACTCTACTGATTATAGAGCTATTATTGGTTCTTTATTATACTTAACGACTAGCCGACTGATATAACTTATGATGTAGGTGTATGTGCAAGATTTCAAAGCGAGATCTAAGCGAAGTCATCTAGACTCGGCCAAAGAAGATTACTGCGATATCTAAGAGGAACACGACCTTTGGGTTATGGTATCCTGGCGATGATAAGTTTATGCGACAAGTTATTCGATGCGATTATGCGGGATGCGGGATAGATCGAAAGTCAACTTACAGGAACGTGTCGGTTCTAGGCGGCAAGGCGATATCTTGGTTTTCAAAGAAACGGCACTCGGTAGCAACGTCCGCTCCCGAGGCGAGTACATGGCTCTTTGGAAGTTCTTTGTGCCCGGATCCTTTGGCTTCGACAACAAGCGAGAGACTATAGTATAAAAGCGAGAATGAAGTGCCCATCTACGTGACTCCACAAGTGCTATTGCAATAACTCGGGAATCCCGATTCTCCATACGAGATGCAAGCACGTGGATATTCGACACCACTTCATCGAGAGACCATGTCGGGAAGAAGGATATCGAGAATGGAGAAAATCCCATCCTGACAAGCAAAGGCGGACATGCCTGACCAAACCACTAGGCGAGAACGGATTCGGGAGGCCGGTCGGTTGAGCTAGGTCTCTTGGATCCCTCTTGAATCATATCGGTAGAAGAAAACTGCGACAAGTGCCATCAATTAGTATCAAGTGTAGGAACCGGTATGACGGGTCGGATGATCGGTCTGATGATTCGATCGGGAGAATCATATTGTACGATAGGGGGAACGTGGTCATCGGCACGTCGGCCATCCTCCTTAACCTTAACGGTAACCGGTGATCGTAAAAGTTCGGTTTGAAGAGGTTTGCGTAGTATTTTTTTCTTAAACTTTTTGAAGCATGCTCGCATTTATTATATCGATCGCTTGCACTCGGTAGTTAATGAGCATTTATTTCCCGCCATTAATCTTTAAGGATGAGTCGGTAGGAAACCGTTCTTATTTAAAGTAACTTCATCTTTAATGCTTTGCGGCCCAGCATTTAATGTATGTCTTCTCACTTACCTTTATTACGCATCATCTACGTGGGTGCTATGATAGAGCGGCTATGTAATCATTCCTTTTATAATATCTAATCGAGCCGTCGATAAAAATGATAGATTAAAACCCGGTCGTCCGATCTAAACGGCTAATCACGCATATCTTACAAAATCTTTCATCTTCTACCATTTCCTCACTTTTCGCCATTTAGAACTTAGAGCTCTTTTACTGCCAATTCGAGTTTTCTCCCCAAATCTTAAAAGCGCTTTGCATCTACATATTTCAAGCTCTAAATATTACGGTAATGTATTTAATCGTGCTTAAAACTCATACTGACTAATTCTATTTTCAAGTGCTAACGAGTTTTGATGCAGATTTCCATGGCGACGATGCAGACCCCCGCAAACATCGAAGAAATCATCCTCTCGCGCATACAATTTGAACCCACCATGGCCTTCTCGCAAGTGGATATTCCGTATCTAGAGGAAGTCTTCGGCGCTCACGGAAGAATCGGGCCTAGGACGCTCTTGTTACAAGGCAGCCAGAGAGCCTATCTTCCCGGGCGAAGATTCTGAGAGGTCTTCTACAAGCTTGGAGGACTCTAGACTCGGGAGCCGAAGTTTCCGGCTTTTCATACATGAAAGAGATCGATTCCCTCTCATGGGCGCCTTGGTGTTCACGAGTTCAACATTCGAGATGCTCTCGAGCGGCTTTCGATCCCGACGGACGAAGGTATTTCTTCGGTTGGTTACAAGGAGAAGGAGATCAATGCCTATGTGAAAAAGTTTTGCGGTAGGAAGGACATAGCCTTAAAGACCGCTCTGCTTGAAGAATTTGTTGCTCTACCGAGATACCGGGCGCTCGCTTATATCGTTTCTCATATCTTAACGAGCTCGGCGGATCATATGATCGGCTTTCTAAGCCGAAAATCCGGTGATGATGATTATTGGCGATAGAGTCCGCGCCCGATTGGACGGACTACTACTTAGCCGAGTCGAAGGCTCGGGCTCGAAGTTTACCGCTCTACCCAGCTGGAGAGAGAGGAGGCTCGCCGGTGTGGGTAAACTACTTGTTTGGGACTAAGATGTCCATCATGATCGAGCGAAACGTCTCGAGGAGCTCGGCTTTTTGCGACTCCGGGTACTTCGGCGACAAGCTCATCAAGTTTAAGACCGAGCCAGCTGCTGAGAAGTCGGTCGGGCGAGGTGCTTGAGCCGAAGAGGGTCGTATCGGACACTGCCCCCTCACGCCGACCCGCCCAAAAGGAAGAGGCCGACAAAGGGCTGGACCTTCGAGGTCCCGGTGGAACAAGCCAAACCAACCTCTCCTCCGCCTCCTCAGGAAGAACAAATTCTTGACTCGGACACCTACATTGAGGGTGCCACGTTGAAGGACAAAGTCCAAGTCATCAGTTTTGAGGAAACTCAGTCGGACATTCCGGTGCCGGCGAGGAGACATCCTACGAGTGGACTACCTTCCACTCCACTCGTCTTCGTGCTACGGTGAAGTGCATAACCGATTCCGAGAAATCGGCGAGCACTCGGACCTAGTGAGGATAGCCCATAAGGGCTAGGATACGGATCTTCTTGAGGTTCCTAAGTTGGGGCATTCTCGAGGACATGATCAAATCGCGGTCGGCTCTATCCCTACTCGCCGAAGAGCAAGATTTGCAGTCAGCCATTGGTTTTGGGGAACCAGCTGACCTTGCCTACTTCGAGGACCTGAGGGCTGCGATGTTATATCTTCTCGGTCTCGCGCACCTCGGTTCACGGCGACGGTCCTTCGCCTCCATCTCATCCCGACAACGATGATGACAAGGATGATGATGAGATGGATCGAGCACCACCCGAGGATGCGGGGTTGGGAGGTTACTGGCGAGGTTCTACTCCCCGTGAAAAGGGTCAATCACCACCACCGCTACATACGGTGAAGCCCGAGTCGCCTCGAAGCCGAGTCGAGCGCAACAACTCGCGTCATCGAGCGAGGGCTCGGAACCGGTTTTTATCGAGATACAACCTATAGGTTCCGTGTCCTCGAAGTCGGTCAACAGAGCTATTAGACGCTAAGGCGAAAAGAATCATCTTCTCTCGAAAGACGTTTACATTAAGTGGGCTCAGTATACAAAAGCTCAGACGGAGAGCATCAACCGAGGCTTGCGAAAGGGGTTGAAAAAGTCTCTAAAGCTCCTACACAACGGATCAATATTCGGGGAGATAGTTGAGACGGCCCTCGCGGCTCGGAAAGGCGGACTTAGCCGCCCAAAGTCGGTAGCTCTTGATCACTCGGCGAGAATATCTTTTTGGCGGTGACTAAGGGGCTAGCGGCGGTCCAGTCACCATGGATGAAAGAAATAGAGTGGCCACCACCGGTCTCCAATCGGCCATTACTCGGCGGGCTGCCGGCACTTAAACTCATCCCGAGAAGGAGATCACGGACTCCCACGATCAATCTCTGCTTTGAAACTCCGACGAGGAGTCGGCCACACAACTTCAGTTATTCGAGAGAAGATCAAGATGTACGGCCGGGATAAATGCGTGATGCAGTCAAGGACTTCGAAGATGCTTGCCACTCAAATCAAAGACCTCGTCTACAACTTGGAGAAAGACGTAAAAGCCATCCGCACTCACCTCTCCCGGTGATGATGCCAAAAAGGAGGAAGGAGAGGTTAAGATTGAAGATCTTGAGGCGAGAGCAGTGAGGTCGAGAAGAGCCCGAGAAGTCGAAGAAATTAATAAGGGGGAAGGTACTTCTACTCGGGGGGAAGGAACCGGCCACTTGTACCTCAAGCGAGAAGGTTCGGCCACCCGGGTGGACCCGGTTCAGTTTGTGCTCCTCTGGAGTATGCCCCACTCCCCCAATCGGCGCGACTCGGCCAGGCACATATCTCATCCGCTCAGCACATCGAGGAAATTGTTTAATTTCTTGATGAACAAGAAGAAGAAGAAGAGCCAAAGCAACTGCCACCGCAAAGACGCGGGAAGGAGATTACTACTGAAGCCACTCCATCTTCCCCGATGCCTAAATTCAAAACCAAGGCGGAGCAGGAAGCCTATGATCTTAGAGTTGCTCAACAGCTGCAAGATAAGCTGGATCATGAGCATCAGATGGAAGAGGCAAAGAAAGGCAAGAAGCCTAAGAAATTGATGGGAAAAATTGCCAAAGGCAAGGCTAAGCGGTTGGTGGACGAACGAGAAAAAGAAAGCTCGGGAGGAGCTATCCAAGCCCCCCACCGCTGCCGGCCCGGCCCGACGGCTCGGGGTCACTACACGCCTTATCTTACATCCGAGAAGCACGGGGCGAGGACAAAGCCACACAGGGAGCGACGGCGAAGGGGCTAAGTCTCCGGAGAGGAGATGCAAGGACGGTGGCCCTCGAGAGAAGAAGAGATTAGGCGACTTGGCTAAAATGATTAGCTTTATCTCGGAAGCCGGCCGGTTGATCCAAGGAAGCGAGATTCCACGGGGTTCCAAGTTCGGGGAGGGCACCTTATATCAAGAAGGACCCTATCCCTCATGTGGACAAGTGGGTGCCGGCCGAGTTTAATGAGCGATGGGAGGAACTTAAAGAAGATTTTATCAAGGGATACTATGTGTGGGGTATCTATCCTTGCGACGGACCGGTGACCAACTCTTTGATGAGCTTATTTGCCGATTTGATATGGAACTCGAGAGATCGGCTTAGTCGGATCATGGAAAGAGAGAAGATACCTTTCAAAGCTCCGGTGTTCGAAGAATCCCTCCTCCCCGGACTACTCGCGGCGTCTTGTGCACAAAAGAGATTGAGAGAGAAGTCGAAGAAGCTTCTTATCACCTCTGCACGAACTTTGACCATCTTGCTGATCACGAGGAAATCCAGGTCACGAGAGCGGAATCTACAAGTATTATTACACGGACCCTCCGGTGATAAGTCCCGAAGACTTCAAGAAGCATACTCGAGAGATTCGGACGTCGGCGGTGATCTTGCTTTCCTTTTCTTCCTTTTGTAAGAGTGATAGAAACTTGTACTCTCTTGATCATATTTATAACAGTTTCTATTGCTTGCCCGGACAATTACTCATTGTCTCATGGCTTTTGTTTGTGTTTTTCTGGCCCGATCACTAAGTGATCGACACACACTCACATAACCGTTTCTCACGATTTTGCCTATCTCTCGCCTACCGACTTGATGTTTAGCGATCACCTTGATTGTATCTTCAGATATATTAGGGGGATATTATTGTCAGTAGATTAGCTTTCCTTTCCTTATTGTTTTAGAGTGGAGGTTTTGGCATCATCAATTAGGGGGAAATTGTTGGGTTATAAGTCAGTAGATGGTACTCAGCTGTCTAGTGGTTAAAAGAATATTAGGGGAAATCATAGTAGTACTATGGAATTGAAGATCTCAAAACCCACCTGATATCAGTAGTATAGTGTGTCGATAGGATTAGACGATGAATGGGTTAGACTTTTTTTGCTTTGATTATCTTTTTGTCTAAGTCCTGTACGGGGTAAACTATTGGACTGATCTTCTGACGAAGTTACTCTCCAGAACCCCACGTCATCAATGTAAGAGCTTGCGTTCTTCAACCAGCAGCTGATCTTCACCTCAGTAGGAGACAACCTACCAGCTGATAAGATATCAGCAGAAGAACATAATCTGGCTTCGGTACCTTGCGATCATCGGTGACCCGCTAGAGCCTTATCGGCTTGTCGGCCCGACTTCGGCAGAAGAGAAGAGGCTGTCTTGAGTCTACGTATCCGACGAAAGCGACCCGATCGTAAACATCTTTTGAAGTTCGGCGAGAAGATCATACGAGGATGTGGAATAGTCAACTCTATCTCGACACATTCTCACCTACCACAAACCTCGACCCGATGAGACGCGACAACGCTTTGACACTTGCTCGACCAACTAAAGTTGCTCTCATGTACGGTATTAAGCGCCTGCTTTGCAACAATTCGAATTTATGGCCATTTTCTTTGGAAGCTTGTGACACATGGCATCGTCTTCTCCAATGGACATATGCATGCTCACAACTATAAATAGAGAAGAAATCCGAGCTCCACGTAACGGGACTCATAAGGGAACAAGCTCAAGCTCAAGAACACTCTAGCGAACTCATCAGATTATACAGAGAAGAACTTGCTTTCATAGAATATTTGTAGTTCTTCTCTTTAGAGTATTTAGATCCCTTTCTTCTCTAGACTAAGCTCATTGCGGTTATAGCTTAGATTTCGAAGGAGTTCACTTTTAGTGAATTGTTCTTATTGTACGAACTCCTTCTTAGTTGGAGATTATCCCCTCCCTTTCGAACTTAGGTTTGAATTGTAAAGTCGCTAAGGACTATAACTTAGAAGGATATGTCCAGTGCACATATACCTTGTTGAGACTTGCTCAGAATAATCAACAAGTTCTCCTGCCAAGTCAGGACCGTGGACGTAGGATCTTGCGTATCCGAACCACGTTATATTGCTTGTGTTATTTACTGTTTTATTGCATATCATACAAACCGCTCAAAATCATATGTTTGCATAAACGTATTTTAAAAGCGCACGACGAAAAGAATTTATCTTGTGAAAACACGTTTTCAAGCGAGGCGAATCTCGGGCCCTACACACTTATCCGCACAACGTCTCAGGCGAGTTTCAACGGCCCGACTAAAGTCGGTAGGAGAGCTCGATGGCCGACACGCTCGACCCCGTGATCGAAGGTTACTATTAGGCACAGTTCATCAGTTGCACCAAATAGCTCAGATGTCCTTCGGTTTGAGAAAAAGAAACTGTGATCAGGTGTATTCACCCCCCCCCCCTCTACACCTGACTATCGTCTCCAGACCAACATGAAGTATTCAGCGAAGACACTCAGTGTAAAGCATGTCTAAAGGGAAAACAGACAAGGAATCAAAATCAACCTGTTCCATCTCCTTCCACTGATGGAATCCTTCAGCTGCTACATATGGATTTGTTCGGACCAGTCTCTCCAGTGACGATCAGAGGCAAGAAGTATTCTTTAGTGGTCATTGATGACTACTCGCGCTACACGTGGGTCATATTTATTGCCAACAAGTCTGATGTCAAAATAGAGTTACCAAGGCTTCTGAAAAGGCTCAGTGTCGAGAAGAACACCAAGATCATCAAGATACGTTCAGATAGAGGAACTGAGTTCCTGAATTTCATGGTGGAGGAGTTACGCAAGCGAGAAGGCATAGAGCATGAGGCGTGCGTCGCGCGCATGCCTCGACAAAATGGGGTTCTTTGAGAGGAAGAATCGAACACTCAAAGAAGCGGCAAGCACCTTTGCTCGCGGACTCGGGACTCCCAAGCCAAATTATGGGCGGAAGGCTACGATATTGCATGTTATACTCGAGAATAGATCTCTCACGACAAAGCGGCATAAGAAGACACCATATGAACTATGGAACGACAGGGAAGCCTTCTTTATCTTATTTCCATATTTTTGGGTGTTCATGCTTTATCCATGATAATGGGAAAGATCTGTGAAGACTTTTGATAGCATGTCGGATCGGGGAGTGTTCTTAGGATACTCCAGGGTCGGCAAAGCTTTCGAGTCTTCAACTATCGGACCTTTTGCATGGAGGAAAGCCCTCATGTTGTTTTTAATAAGTTTGCTGCGAAGACGGGAGCGAGAAACTCTAAACACGAGATGCGAGGACATCGGTAAGCGGCTACGTGATCCGAGCTTAAAAGATAAAGTTGAAAAGATCCGGCTATGTTGGGATGATGATTCGGATGAAGAAAGCGAAGACAAGTCTACTAAATCTCGGCCCGGCGAGCGAAGTAGGCGAGCAGTTGACTCTCTTCGAGCGAGTCGATCCCCGGGTAACTCAGGCCGATGAAGAAACTCAAGTGGCAATGCGAGACCTCTCGAGGATAATAATTCGGGGGAACTAATGATGTTCTGAGCTAAATGCCCCTGAACACAGTGACTCGATAGATCATACTCTTATGCTTGAATTGCTTCAATCTCGAGAATAGTACAACTGAAATGCCTAACTCACCTACTATCTGTGTTGAACAAATTTCAGATGAAGAGTTGAAACATCGTAGATCGTGGCTGGACGCTCACACTTCTGATTTGATTATTGGAGATCCTACAGCAAGCGTAAAGACAAGATCCAGATTCTGTCAGGCAGAAAGCGTCTTATACTCCTATTTCTTGTCTTATGAAGAACCTCAAATTGAAGATGCACTTAGGGACGCTGACTGGATCATAGCTATGCAGGAGGAGCTGAATCAGTTCAGGAGAAACGAAGTTTGGGAGCGTGTTGACAGACCCCGGCATCAACATGTGATCGGAACCAAATGGGTCTTCAAGAACAAGCGAGATGAGAACAACGTTATAGTAAGGAACAAAGCAAGAGTCGTGGCAAAAGGCTACTGTCAAGCTAAAGGGATAGATTTCGACAAAACGTTCGCTCCAGTTGCAAGATTGGAGGCAATCAGACTACTCCTAGCCTACGCAACACATCAAAGATTCAGAGTCTATCAAATGGATGTGAAGTCTACGTTCCTAAACGACATACTGAAAGAAGAAGTCTATGTAGAATAGCCTCACGACTTTCAGCAGGGACATCAGGTTTATAGACTCAGAAAGGCTCTATATGGGTTAAAATAAGCACCCAGGGCTTGGTACGATACCCTGTCTGAGTTTCTTCTTCAGAAAGGTTTTCAGAAGGGCACAGTAGACCACACATTATTCAGCATTCGACTGGAAGACGACATTTTACTTGTGCAGATCTACGTAGATGACTTTATCTTCGGTTCGAAGAACGTCATCATGTGTCAGCAGTTTGAGAAAATGATGAATGACAAGTTCGAGATGTCAATGATAGGAGAGATGAACTATTTCCTTGGCTTTCATTTCAAACAATCTGAGAAGAAAACGTTTATCAATCAAGGCAAATACACTCAAGACCTCATCAAGAAATTCGGTTGCACATCCGGCAAACCAATCAAGATCCCGATGAACACGAACATGAAAATTGATCATGATAAAGAGGGAGTATCAGTAGACCAAACTGAATTTCATGATATTATTGGTTCTTTATTAGACTTAACAGCTACCTGTCCTGACATAACTTATGTTGTAGGTGTCTACACTCGATTTCAGGCGAATCCGAAGCAGAGTCACATGGACTCAGCAAAGAGGATTCTCCGCTATCTCAGAGGAACACTTGACATGGGTTTATGGTATCCAGCTGATGATAATATTGAACTAATTGATTATTCTGATGCTGACTATGCAGGATGTAGAATTGACCGAAAATCAACTTCTGGAACATGTCAGTTCCTTGGCAGTAAGTTGATCTCATGGTTTTCAAAGAAACAGCACTCAGTAGCAACGTCAACTACTAAAGCTGAATACATGGCTGCCGGACGTTGCTGCGCCCAAATCCTTTGGCTGAGACAGCAGCTACGCGACTATGACGTCATTCAGAATGAAGTGTCGATCTTCTGCGACAGTACCAGTGCAATTGCAATCACTCAGAATCATGTACTTCATACGAGATGCAAGCACGTGGACATCAGACACCACTTCATACGTGACCATGTCGAAAAGAAGGATATCAGAATGGAAAAGATCCATACTGACCATCAAAGGGCGATATCTTGACTAAGCCTCTAGGCGAAGCCGGATTCGGGAGAACTTTCGGTAGAGCTAGATCTGCTTTGGACTCTGCTCGACTCTAGTCGGTAAGTGGATTCGGGAGGGAGCATTCGGTAAGGGGGGAATGTTCACTCTCGATGCGAGTAAAATCGGTACGTAGAGACTCGGCAACCATCTACACGAGGTATCGGTGACTACGATGTTCGGTGACGAGGTTTTGCGTATCTCTACTCGGTAGCTTGATAGAACGAGTTCTATGCATTTATAACTCGAGATTCAGCATCGTATTCAATGCCTTAGAAAATGTCATTTAATATTAACGGTTTACATTAAATACACGATATTCTATGTAAAAGCATGCTGAACTCTGCAACGCATTAAATGCATGTCGTATCAAGTTACTTCTTTGGCTATATACAACTGTATTTTGACTTAGGCGGCTAATATGATAATTGCCTATTTTATAAAATCTAATCCTGACCGTCCATCTCAAAAAGCATGTTCAAACTGAACCGTAGATAATTAACTGTTTATCTTCCTTAAGATATATATATTCGTTCAAATGTTTGAAACCGCCATTTCTACTCTGCAAATATCTATCGAACCCTAGTTTTTCTGAGATATCTTCAACTCCCTTTACAAAAACTTATCTTTTAAAACTACTCAGAAAAATCTTTGGTAACTTTCAATGATCATTCAGTACCATATACGTTTATTTTTCTTGTATTTTATTGGATACTGATATATACTGTGTTTGCAGATTACGAGAATGACAGGAAACGTTGGTATGCTCTGGCCGATGTGCAAGAGATCCTTGAGAAGGATCGGGTCTGGTGCGAACCAGTAATGCAGTTCGACGCTTGCAACCTGGACTACATGGAAGAGATCTTCTTCGCCCTCCGAGAGATCGGGCTTGAAGGTTTCCTGACGAGGAAGCCGTCGTTCTTCCTTCCGCGCCAAGTAGCTGAGCTCTACCTGAACTCAGACTCAGTAGATGGAGACATCCGATGCCGTTTTGTTGTTCACTCAGTAAGCGACCCCTCGCGTACTGATATTGAAGTTAAGCAGATGTCCATCCGAGAAGCACTCCAAAGAAGCTTCAATCTACCCAACGAAGGATTCACCACTGTGGCATACAAAGACGATCTTATGGATGAATACCTATCAAAGTTTTGTGGGAAGCCGACGACCTTCAGAGCTGCATTTCCAAAGAATGCAATGCTTCCACAATAGAGAGCCTTGGCCTACGTAGTGACTCAGCTTCTGACGAGTCAGGCCAGCTCCTTCGATCAAGTATCTAGGCCCAAGATCCAGCTGATGATGGCCATACATGACAAAGCTAAGATCAACTGGACATAATTCTTCCTCAAAGAATTCATGACGCAGTCAGCTAAGTTCGCAAGACATCCAGACGGCTGAGCGTCAAAGGAAAGCTTCTGTATGGACTGAAGCTATCAGTGATGATCGAAGACTACTGCGGAACGGACAAAATTACCTTCGCTGACAAGCAGTATTTCAACAAGAAGAAGGTCCGATTCCAGAACAGGGCAGCGGCCCTTCAGCAGATCGGTTCAGGGCCTGCTGATCCTAAAACCGGGACTCAGAAGACCTCCACACCAACCAAGAAGAGGTCCCCTCCTAAATCTACTCCTAAAACACCGACCAAGAAGCTGAAGAAAGACAGTGAGGTCGTGCGGAGGAGCGAGCCGAGGCGATGGTTTGCGAGCCTCCTCTGCAGTTGAGGGACGAGCCTGAGTCGTCCGAGAAGACACCATCAGTAGAGAAGGCAGTCTCCACTAAGCGTGGTGAAACAGTGGACCAAAGGGTCTAAGCTGAAGATGTTGAAACTCTGGAAAGCCCCTTGGATGTTCCACCACTTAGCAGTATACCATCTGCTGAGAAATAGCCATCTCCGATAGAGGTAGAAGACTCAGAGACAGCCTCAGAATTAGAATCAATCGGGATGGAGGCCTCAGCTCTTAAATCACGAGCCTCCTGAGAGATAGCTGAACGAATCTCGGAGATAGCCGCCCACAGCGATCTGGTCTTATTAGCAAGGCAGGCTAGGCTCCACATGCTGATCAGGTTCCAGGAAAGGCACAACCTGAAGCGCCTTATCATCCACCACTCCTACGAACAGCTTCATGAAGAGGAGCTAATAATCAGAGGGAAGATTGGCTACTCAGAGCCATCCGACCTTGGCACTTTAGACGACCTGAGGGCTGCGATGCTCGCAATGCTGAATAACAGACAACCAGTCTCAGCATCTGCACCCTCAGATGGGTCTGACCCCAACGGTCAGGACCCACCCCATGATTCAGGCCCTAAGAAGCCTGATGAGGGATCTCAACTGGACAAGGATGCTCCTACATCAACTGCTGAACCGCCGCTCAACATCCTTGCTCCAGGTCAGTGGGCGGCTGGTACTTCAAAGGCAGCTGAACCATCTGAGCTGCTACTTGAGTCTGCCTTTGATGTAGCGCCCAGCCCGAGAAGCCGACGCTCGAAGTCAGAGGCCAGGGCACTGAGAAACCAAGGTACTCAGAACCGTCTACTCGCCCACACCGTCCACAAAACGTGGAGGCAAACTACTGAGGCTCAAAGTGCTGAACTCCGGGGACTCAGAACAGCTATTTAGACTTCACCAGTCCCGGACTTCTCCAACATTCTGACAAACGCACTTGCCGCACAGAGAGCCGACTTCGATGAACAGTTGAAGACGATTCAGGCTGGCCAAGCTCAACTGTTGAAAGACTATAAGGCCGCACAAACAGCACATACTTAATCCAAACTATTCAGATTGAAGAGAGAGTGGAAAACCAGCTGAAAACCAGACTCCAGCCGCAGATCTCAGACTCTATCTCTCAAGCCGCATATCTCAGACTCCAAACTATTCAGAAGGCTATTGAAGAGAGAGTGGAAAACCAGCTGAAAGAGTTCCAGACATCAGCCGATGCCTCCCATAAGAAATACAGTGCTCAACTTACTAAGGAGAGGAATGAGCTGCACAAGAAGCTGACTAAGCTGCATAATACATTAGACGATCTGACAGAAGCTTACAAAAGTGCGGACGAGAAGGTATCGGTTCCACCCTCGACCCGATTTGCGATGCCAAAAGGGGGAAGGAAAAGGAGAAAAAGAAGGAAAAGCCAAGCGGCGATCGAAAGCACCAAAGAGAGCAAGGTCAGTGGCAGGGGCAACTCAGATTCAGACATCTGCCCCCACTGGACCCTCTACTCAGACTAGCGAGGCCCAGGGTGTCTCAGCAGCAGGCGATGTAGTGTCTGCGAGGCGCCCCAAGCGGCTCGGGACCCAAGGAAGTAGCGACTCGAGCAACCCAAACACCCTCGACATTATCAAAGAGGTTGTTGAGTACGGCGATGAGGAGTCGAGAAGAGGAAGAAGCTCCTCTACCTCCTCAAGAAAGTTCTGAAGTTTCCTACCCCTCCCTCTAAGAAGAAAGGACCCAGGAGGTATATTACTCCGGAGGAGGAAGCTCAGATAGCTGCTGACAAGAAGTTAGCAAGGGAAATTGGCTGAAGCTGCCAACAAGCCTAAAATGAAGCCTGCTAAAGGCAAGATAAAGGCTCCAGCAGGAGGCAAGAAGACTAGATCCAGGCTGCCTCTTAGAACGCTGAAACTTAGTGATGAGGCTGACAAGGAAAAGGAGAAGGAGCGACGGCGGCAGCCAGCGGACTCTTCGGACGGCGGGGGTACTTCTAAGGAAAAATCATCCACACCTGCTGAGTCAGAAGAAGAGCCTCACATACCCTCCTATGTTGCCTCTAAGGAACAGGAACAAGAAATGCAAGAAATATGGGCTCAGATGGAGAGGTACTTGTACAGAGGAGAAGAAGCTAGGCAAATTGAAGCACCCAGAGAAAGGCTCAGATTAGCAGACCTTGAAGCTCTAAGGTTAAAAGCGGAACAACAAGCGAGTCATAGGATTCATGAGAAAGCTGACATTTCATACAGATACAGAAAGTTCAGGAAGCCTACTGATCTCAAGATTCATAGATGGCCAAGAGTAGATGAGTGGATGCCGTGGGAAGTAACTCAGAGATGGGAGACGCTGAAAGCTGAATTCATAAAGTGGAATTATTTCTGGAGGGTCTGGGCTGAAAAGCACAAGTCTATACCCTTTGCTGAATGGCTCATGAGGGCAGACTTAGAGATGTTCTGATGTAGAGCGACATATTGAGCAGCCGGAAAAAGAAGAAGAACGAGAGGATGCAAGATCGGACGGAAGGTTTACAAGATTTTACGTAAGGCGTGCACGAAGGACGGAGGAAGTAGCAACGTAGTAGAGGCGTACTTATAGCAGAAGCAAGGAACCATGGACGCCGCGGAAACCGGCGCTGCAGTATGCACGGCCAGCTCCACCGATGCCAACGACGACTCTGTTAGCCTTGCCCGCCCCCCCTGTCGGGGTGAATAATCCACGGCTCGGAGTAACCCGCGCTCCGTACCGCCGCATGACCGAGAATGAGCGCTAAGACTTGAGGAGCAAAGGATTATGTTTTAAATGCAAATTACCGTACCATCCGGTCAATCACGTGTGTGCCGTCAAGAATTTGCGAATTTTAATAGTAGACGAGGACGATACCGAGCAACTGGAATTGGAAGAAGTCGTTCTGACCGAGAGCAGAGATTTTGAGGTATCGCCTGCCGGCGAAGGAGGAGGCAAGCGAGGCTCGGATAAAGGCGTGCTAACGACGCTATCGGTCTCTGGATTATCGGGGGCGGAAACACTTCATCTCTTGGGACTACTTAACGGGCGAGAGGTTACAATTCTAGTCGATAGCGGCGCTTCCCACAATTTCTTATCCAATACACTGGCTAAAGAGCTAGGGATACAGGCGGATGAAAGTAGGGTTTTTCCAGTCCGGCTCGGCGATGGTCATCGCGTGTGTTCTGAAGGGGTATGTTCGGAAGTCGCGATACAGTTCGAATCCGGAACGATCCGGGTAGAGTGTCACTTATTTCCGCTCAGTGGCGTGGATGTTATTCTCGGCGTGGCTTGGCTACGTACTCTGGGGGAATTATGCGTGAACTACGACAAGCTTTACATCATGTTCGAGTTGGAGGGCCGAATGGTGCGACTTCGCGGTGATGGATCTCGTTTGCGAGCCCCGGCTTCGCTGAAAACCTTACAATGGTGGGAGGACGTGGAAATGGCGGCGTGGGTTTTTGATATGGGGGCAAGTTGGGTTTTCACGAGCGAATTGGAGGAAAAATCAACACAGGACATGATCGGGTCAGTTCTATCACGGTTTTCGGAGGTTTTCGAGGATCCAAGCGGGCTACCGCCAAAAAGAGGGGTCGAACACAGTATACCCCTTAACCCAAATGTCGGTGCCATAGTTGTTCGCCCGTACACGTACAATCATGCGCAAAAGGATGAAATGGAACGGTTGGTTTTGGATATGTTATCAGCAGGTATTATTCGGCCGAGTTATAGCCCTTTTTCAAGTCCGGTTTTGCTAGTTAAAAAGAAGGATGGGAGTTGGCGATTTTTCGTAGATTATAGAGAGCTTAACAAAGCTACGATACCGGACAAATACCCTATCCCTATCATTCAAGAGCTCCTCGACGAGTTGGCAGGAGCTAGGGTATTTTCTAAAATTGATTTGAGAGCAGGGTATCATCAAATTCGAATGAAGGAATCCGACGTGCCAAAAACTGCATTTCGAACGCATAATGGCCATTATGAGTTTTTAGTGATGCCGTTCGGATTAACAAATGCACCGGCCACTTTTCAAGCGGCCATGAATGACTTATTTCGACCATGGCTACGAAAGGGAGTGTTGGTTTTCTTTGACGATATTTTAATTTACAGTTTTTCATGGCAGGAACACGTGGATCATCTCACTACTGTTTTGGAGACCCTTCGTAGGCACGAATTCTACGCAAACCGGAACAAGTGCACTTTTGGCGCAACTAAGGTGGCCTATCTCGGACATTTGATTTCCGGTGACGGTGTAGCCATGGATCCGGACAAGGTGCGTGCGGTGGTAGAGTGGCCAAGGCCCTCATCGGTCAAAGTTGTGCGTGGATTTCTAAGGCTGACGGGATATTACCGGAGGTTCATTCGGAGTTACGGGATAATTGCCAAGCCGCTTACAAGTTTGTTACAAAAAGAAGCAGTGGCGGAACGATTTAGCTGGAGCAGCGAGGCCGCATCGGCTTTTCAAGAGCTTAAAGGAGCGATAATTTCGGCGCCGGTGTTAATGTTACCTGATTTTTCTAAACTATTTGTGATTGAATGTGATGCATCTAACTCTGGAATTGGAGCGGTTTTGATGCAGGATAAACATCCGATAGCCTATTACAGCAAGGGCTTTCATGCGGAGAACAAGGTCATTTCGGCATACAAAAAAGAGTTGATGAGTTTGGTAATGGCTATACAACATTGGCGACCTTATTTAATCGGCCGGCGATTTTTGGTTCGTACTGATCATCACAGCCTCAAGCACCTGCTTAGTCAAAGAGTCGCGACACCGGCTCAACAAGTTTGGGTGGCAAAGTTGTTAGGATATGATTTTACCATCGAGTTTAAAACGGGTAAAGAAAACCGTGCAGCCGATGCGCTTTCTCGACGGCATGACGACACGACGGTCCAGGAGGGATCATACTTAGCACTAAGTATGCCAATTTGGAATAATTTGCCCGAGATTATTCGAGAACAATACGAAGATGAGGGTTTGAAGGCAATAATCAAAGAGGTATTGCAAGATCCCTCGGCGCAGCCTTCTTATTCGGTTTTTGAGGACCGATTGTTCCATAAGGGGCGCTTAGTATTAACAAAGAAATCGCATTGGATACCGCTTTTGTTGCATGAGTTTCATGATACACCGATGGGAGGACACGCCGGAGTATTGCGAACCTATCGGCGGATTGCATCAAGTGTATATTGGAAGGGTATGTTTGCTACGGTGCGGGAATATGTGGCTAAGTGCATGACGTGTCAAAGATCAAAATACGAGGCACAATCTCCGGCCGGATTGTTACAACCGTTACCTATTCCGTCTCGGATTTGGGAAGATATCTCCATGGATTTCATTACTAGTCTACCCCGATCCATGGGATATTCGTGTGTCCTTGTAGTGGTGGATAGATTATCAAAATATGGCCATTTTATACCATTACGAACTCCAATAACCGCGAGGAGAGTCGTCGTTCAATTCGTGGACTATGTGGTTAAATTGCATGGTATCCCCGGATCTATAGTAAGTGATCATGATCCCATGTTTGTAAGTGTTTTTTGGAGCGAATTATTCAAAACGCAGGGCACAAAGCTGAAATTTAGTACGGCGTATCATCCGGAAACCGATGGGCAGCCGGAGGTGCTAAATAGAATTTTGGAAACTTATTTACGATGTTTTTCGTCTGAACATCCAAAAAAATGGGCAGGGTGGTTATCATGGGCCGAGTATTGGTATAATACTTTGTATCAAACCGCGGCGCGCATGACGCCATTCGAGGCAGTATACGGCCGACCGCCGCCGAATTTATTGAGGCACTTGCCGGAAGAGGGCCGAGTTGCCGCGGTGACGGATGTGTTGCAATCACGTGACGAGAACCTTCGACAATTGCGTGGGAATTTAGAGAGAGCTCAGAATAGGATGCGGGACCAAGCTAATCGTCATCGACGCGAAGTGGAGTACGAAGTCGGTGATCACGTATTTCTTAAGGTTAGACTGCATCGTCAAACTTCCGTAATGCCGCAAAATTATTCTAAATTAGCGGCTAAATTCTTTGGACCGTTTGAGATTATTCGACGAGTGGGGGCCGTGGCAGATGAATTAAAGCTACCGGCAGAAAGCCGAATCCACCCGGTATTCCATGTCAGTCAATTAAAGTGAGTCATCGGGAACCACACCGTGGAACCAACGCTGCCTCCGTCCTTAGACTTAGAGATCAGTAATATTTTCGATCCGGAACGGATATTGCGCGTGCGTGAGAGGCTCACTTCCCATGGAAAAATTCGTGAGATATTAGTGTTGTGGAAGAATCGAAGTGAAGAAGAAGCATCTTGGGTTGAAATAGGAGAGTTTCAAAATCAATTTCCAGCTTTCCACCTTGCGGACAAGGCCGTTTTTAAGGGGGAGGGAGTTGATGTAGAGCGACATATTGAGCAGCCGGAAAAAGAAGAAGAACGAGAGGACGCAAGACCGGACGAAAGTTTTACAAGATTTTACGTAAGGCGTGCACGAAGGATGGAGGAAGTAGCAACGTAGTAGAGGCGTGCATGCGCCTGCATGCATTCGACGTGGTGGAAGGAAATCCTTATTTTAATTATATTCTATTTTCTATTTTAGTTTGTTTTTCATAATTTAGGGTTTGTTTCCTAATAGGTTTATTTATACTTATGGGTATCCATCCTATATATATATGGGGTGAGAACCTTAATAGATTTATGCTTTTGGAACTTTATTATCTTGGCAAGACAATGTCTTGAACGGCGAAGACAATTTGTTTTCGAGGACCTAAGTTACATTAGGGTTTTTAATTAATTTCGGTTTGCTTTCTCATTATGAATTGTTTCATCATCAATTAATCTTGTTCGTGTTATCTCATGATGAAGATCGAACGGAGGGATAGAGCGAGCAGTCGAGCGATTAGGGTTTCGCCGAGGAATCCTATTCAGAAAACAAACGTGTGAATTTTGGTATCCATCATGTTCGCCAGAGTTCTGAAGGCTATCAAAGACAAAGTAGATATCAGAGTACCTGCTCCCAGAATCTTGCCGCCCCCACTGAGACTAGACGGCTCTGTTCATTATGGAGTGATCGAGAAAGAAGTCAAGGATGCTGCTAAAGCCAAGTTCTTAGATGAAGAAGATCCAGCTGACTTCGCTGAGATACTGAAGCTGAGGAAAGTCACTTACCGAATGTATGTACTGCCTCTTCCTGAAACCCAATCAAAGGACTTCAAAGACAGGATTAAGCGGTTCAGATGACTATTAGCTTCTGTGTTTCTTTGTATCTCTTTTATGTTCTTCTTAGTGTAGCAGATGATGTAACTGTACTGAATCCTTTCAATCTATAAAACATCTCTGTTACTGGCTCTGACAATTCCTTATTGTCTAAATGGCCGTGTTTGTTTATGCTTAACACTCAGAATCACTGAAGTGATTACTGACTCACACACTCACTATTTTTGTCAGTTTTTGCTAGATTCTGATAGATTGCATAGTTGGGGGAATATGTTGTTAGAAAGGGGGAAATTGCTGATTAGTTTCTGTATAGGTTTTGATATTTATGCCCTGATTCCCTCAGTAGTCTAGGACTTGAAGAACAACTCCACTGATCCTACTTGTAATATTTGTAAGGAGCTCTATTTTTGATAAGTCATAGTGTTAGGTTTTGGCATAATCAAATAGGGGAAAATTGTTGGGAGATGATTCAGTCTTCTCATAATCAGTTGAGAACTAACTCAGTAGCCCTGTGCACTGAATACTTACTGAAGATTTGAGGATCCCAAAACCCTATCTTGACTGATGAGCCATTCAGTTGTAACATGTTATGTTCTGTCTCTGAGGTTTCAAACTTAGTAGACACTCTGCATCTGGTTCAGGCGCTCAGTTGATTATCTGCGTCAGTACCAGAAGTAGAAGACTCAGGTGTATTCAACCCCCCCCCCCCTCTACACCTGAACGTTACTCTCGGGACCAACAGGGAGTGTTGGTCCCGAGATAAACATTCAGGTGTAGGGGGGGTGAATACACCTGAAAACTTTCTCAACTTAAAACGCGAACAGTCATATTCAGGAGAGTGCCTTGCTGAACAAGTTCAGTAGACCAAGTATGATGTTCTGGATCGCGTGGACGAGTGGCCCGACTATGCCGAGGCACGCTGGGCCGACGATGTCGAATCCGTTACCGTTCAGTTAATAGAGTGCGGAAATGTGTAGGCCCGATTCAGTTGAGTTTGAAAACATTTTTATTAAAACTGTTTCAGTAGGTTAGTGCATTCAATTATGTTTTTCTGAAACTCTGTTGAATGATTTGTAAAACGGTTTTCAGTATGAACAATAATCAATGCAACAGTAAAAACAGAACACAACGATTTTAAGTGGTTCGGATATCAAACAATCCTACGTCCACTGTCCCGAAAAGATCATGAGGCTATTTTATTATACTGAGTTAGTCTCAGTCGGTTTATGCACTGGACAAATACTGGTCTTGAGGATTATACTGAGCAAGTCTCAGTTTACAAGTATCAAACTGAAGTGTTTGACAAACTCTCCAACTATGAAAGAGTTCTTAACAATAAGAACAGTTCAGGGATGAACTCCTTCGATCTAAGCTATGGATATGTTCAGTGGAGCTTAGGTTAGAGGGAAGGGAACAAGAAGGTGGCTTCTAGAGTGACGAACAGTGAGGAATAAGCTCTCTGGGTTCGTGTTCAATCACTTGGATACTAGAGGCTATTGATTCTAATTCAGCTTGGTTCCCTTGAGCAAGTATGTCGCCTTTCGCTTGAAGTGTTTCTCTGAAGTTCTTGCGGAAAGCTTAAGTTCTGTAAGTATTTGCTCGTAATCGCTCGTATGTGTTCTTGGTCTCTCGTGTTCTGGTAAGCTTCTTCGATTTGATTTTCCCTCTATTTATAGAGGTGAGCCATGGAAAGATCCGTTAGAGACGTCGATCCATGTGTCACTCTCTTTTGGTTAGCTAACGGCTCTTTTAAGGAATCTTGCAGAGTCTTTTCCTCCATTTCTGGAAATAGGTTGACTTGTAGCTTTAATCAGAACTTGGACAGCTGGCTGCTCGTCATTGGTCGAGGCGTAGAAAGTAGTTGAGACAAACAGACTTCTAGGCAGATATTGACGCTAACTTCTCTGATTACCTCGGATGACTCTACTGATATAACATGTAAGATCATCTGACAATGGAGGAGACTGTCAGGCCGTTGATGAGTCTGAACAGGGTTCAGTAGTATACTCCGGCTAAGTGCAACTCTACTGAAGGTCAACTCTGAGTTCAGTGAACTGCTCCTGCTGAGTCCAGTTCTACTGACTCCTTTCAGTATGTTGCTCCTGTTGAGTCCAGCACTACTGAGTCTTTACTCCATGGAACTGAGGCGGATAGTCTACTGAAGGGTCAGCAGACAGAACTCTATGCCTGAACCATGCTGAAGAAATTTCTACTGAGTCTGAAGCTCTCAGAGACTAAGACATTACTAGTTACTAGTCAGTGGTTCACCAATCAAATTAGGGCTTTGGGATCAGCCAAATCTTCTAACTAATTAATAAGTCTACTGCTGAATCACATCCCAACAATTTCCCCCTATTTAATGATGCCAAAACCTAACACTACAAATTATCATATACAAGCTCCTTACAAATATTACAAGTAGAATCAGAGTAGTTGTACATCAAGTTATAATCTACTGAGGGATACAGAAAAGAGGTATCAGAACCTATTACATAATTCTAACAGCAATTTCCTCCAAACAATAATTTCCCCCTATATAAAAGAAGTCTATCAGTCTAAGCAAAAACAGACAAACACAGATAAAAGCAGTGAGTGTGTGAGTCAATAATCACTTAGGTGATTCTGAGTGTTAATCTTAAATAAACAGACAGACCATGGAGACAATAAGGTATTGTCGGGCCAAACAGCAAAGATGTTTTATATATGTATGAAATTCAGTACAGTACATCACTTGCTATTCTATAAAAAAAAATGAAGACTAGAAGCTATCTCCTGAATCTCTGGATCCTTGCCTTGAAATCTTTTGACTTTTCTTCTGGCAAAGGGAGTCCATACATCTGAAATGTATCCTTCCGGAGCTTCTGAATCATGAGCACATCTTCAGGAATGTTCGGATTCAGTTCCAAGACCAAGATAGCTTTCCTGACTTCTCCTTCAATAACTCCAGTGTAGAGTGAGCCATCAAGTTTCTGAGGAGGTGGCAGAGGTCTGAAGACAGGATTTTGGACATCTTCCTTGTCATTAATGGCCTTCTCTACTATATCATAAATCTCTGGATCGCATCTGTGTAGCCATTCAGCAAAGGCTTCATTCTTGTGGGTATCAGGCCAATATCTCCATACATCGTACCTCTTAATAAAATCAGCCTTCAGTAACTCCCACTTCTGAGTCTTTTCCCACGGCATCCACTTATCCACCCTCGGCTATCTATGTATCTTTTGATCAGTAGGTTTCCTGCCTCGCCTATATATGTAAGGGATTTCAGTATCCTTCGGCGGTGGTGGCCTGGGCTTCAGTCTCTCGGCTTCCATGGCTGCCTCAGCAGCCTTTTCCTTTGCAAGAGCCTCTTGACGCCTGTATTCTTCTAGATGATAATACTGAGCACGTTTGTCCAAGGCGATCATGTTGAAGTTATGCATTTCTTCGATAGTGGCTCAACTCTTTGCCTTTCCTGCTACTGCTGCTATTCAGATTGTTGTTGTTGTTGGTAAGATTGCTGCTGAGAATCAGTTGCAGCTTTCTTTGATTGTTCAGCCTCTTTCTCTTTCTCTTTGTCGGCCTCATCGCCGATTTTCAGCTTTCTGGGAGGAGGCCTAGTACCAAGCTTCCTTCCTGAGACTTTAGTTTTAGCTTTAGCCGAGACTTTCTTCGGTTTGTTTGCTGCTTCAGCTTCAGCAATCTCCCTGGATAGCTTCTCATCAGCTTCTATTTGAGCTTGTTCTTCAGGGCTGATGTATCTTTTAGCCCCTTTCTTCAGTGGGGTAGGAAGTTTCAGCTTCTTCTTTCCTTTACCCGCCACTGGAGGAGGCAGAGGAGTCTCTTCCTCATCTGAGTCCTTCTCAAGGAACTCAGCAACTTCCTTAATATGTTCTGCTGAAGTCTGGGTTGCTGATTCCTTGGGCTCCTTCGGTCCTGAGCCACTTGGGCCAGTCTCAGCGCGCTCTACATCTCCGATGCTTGAGACACCCTGGGCCTGACCTACTACTGTTCCTGAGGAGTCAGTAGGAGTTGATCGGCTTCCAGTTGCTCTCAGTACTGATCTCTTCCCCCTAGGCGTCCTTTCCCCCTTTTTGGCATCATCAGCTGAGCTAGGGGTTTGGACAGGAACGACTTTGTTGTTCAATCCTATAAATGCAGTAGCTAGCTGGTCCTAGGCTGTCTGTATGCTTTCAAACTTCTGATGAAGGTCATTCCTCTCTATGATGAGATCTTCAATGTACTTCTTGTGAGAGGAATCAACCAACTCTTGGATTGACTTCAGTTTGGCATCTATTTTCTCTTCACAGGCCTTCTGGATGGATTGAATTCTGAGCTCATTGGCCTGACTCAGTGAAGAGATATTAGTTGTGTGTGCTGACTGACCTGCCTTAAATTCCTCTAGAAGTGATTTCTGGGCAGCCACCAACGATGCCTATTGGTTTTCGAATTCTGCTCTTTGAGTGGCTAAGGATTCCGTGAGAATTGCTGAGAAATCAGGAACTGTTGAGTTTTGAATTGAGGTTCTCAGTTCCTTGATCTCCTCACTCTGAGCTTCAGTTGTCTTCTTCCAACTGCGATGGATAGCCTTGGCCAAGAGCCTATTTTGTGCTCCTTAACTCTTCACTGCCTTGGCCACTGTCCTGGACCGTCGGCCTTTGGAGCTGGGCGCAACCTCAAATGTAGACTCCAGCAATAGTTGAACAGGGTCCATAGCTCGTGAGGTTCCAGCTACCGACTTACCTGGAGGAAGGGTGCTGATAGGTAATTCAGTAGAGGGTTGAGCACCCTCCTCCAATTGAGTTCCCTCAGTAGGCTTCTCAGGGCCTAGATCACTGGTTGGGTTCTGATCATCGGGATCAAAACCCTCAGAAGGCGCGGCTGCTGATGGGATGCGATCATCAAGTAATACCAGCATCGCCGCCCTTAGGTCTTCTAGGGAGTTGATGTCCGCAGGCTCTGAGTAGCCTATCTGCTTGCGGAGCACCAACTCTTCTGAGTTCAAACGTTCGCAGGATTGGTGTTGGATAAGTCTGATTCGAGTAATCCAATCATAGAACCTAATCAGCATTTGAAGCCTGGCCTTCTGAGCAATAGACACCAAGTCTGAGTGACTTGTGATCTCAGGTATGGCCTCGGAGACTTCTCGGGCGGCTCTATCCTGAAGAGCTTCTGCCTCTAGCCCGATCATCTCTGCTTCTGTGCTGGTCTCCATTTCGTCCAAGTCTATGGGAGACATGGCCTTCTCAGCAGAAGGAATACTGGTGAGTGGTGGAACGTCCAGCGGGGTCTGAGAAATAGGAGTTGTAGGTTCAGCTTCTGACCCCTGTTCCACTGAGGCTTCCTTTTCAGCGGAGACTGTCTTCTCTGCTGAGACAGCCTTCTCCACTAAGACTATCTTCTCAGACGAGTCTGAGACGTCTCGCAGTCTGAAAGGAGGGATAATTACTGCTTGTTCAGAAGACTTTTTCTGCTTCTTCTGTGGAGTCTTCTGAGTAGTCTTCTGAGGTGGAGACCTCTTTTTGGTGGGAGTGGAAGTCTTCTTCTTCCCTTTCCCAACTTCAGCAGGGCCTGCTCCAATCTGCTGGAGGGACGCTGCCTTGCTGTGGAAGCGTATTTTCTTAGGATTGAAATACGCCTTGTCTGCGTAAGTTATGTGGTCAACACCACAGAAACCCTCAATCATAATCGTCAGCTTCATCCCATACAGAAGCTTCCCTTTGACAGTTAGGCTGAATGTGGACTTGTCGAACTTCGCAGCCTGTGTCTGGAATTCTCTAAGGAAGAATTCCGTCCAGTTCACCTGAGCTCTGTCATATATTGCCATCATCATCTGGAGCTTAGGCCTGGATACCTGATCAAACGAGCCAGCTTGGCTTGTCAGTATTTGTGTCACGATGTATGCTAAGGCGCGATAATGTGGCAACATAGAGTTCTTGAGGAACGCCGCCCTGCAGGATGTCGGCTCCCCACAGAATATTTCCAGATATTCGTCAATGAGATCGTCCTTATAACTAGCTATGCTTATCCCAGAGTTCGGTAGCTGAAAGCTCTTCTGAAGAGCTTGCTCGGTGGACATATGTTTTATATCTTCGTCAGCACGAGTGGGGTCAGCAACATGGTGAATGATAAATCTCCCCACTATGTCTCCATCAACCACTTCTGAGTTCAGGTATAGCTCAGAAAATCTGTTGGGGAAGGAAGAATGCCGGCTTCCTCGACAAGAAGGCCTCAAGGCCTGATGCCCTCAGCGCATCGAAAACCTCGGTCATGATCTCGAGCTCGCAGGTGTCGAACTTCATGAAGTATGATCCGTTGGAGACGTCAATCCATGGAAAGATCCGTTGGAGACGTCTGAACAGGGTTCAGTAGTATACTCCTGCTGAGTGCAACTCTACTGAAGGTCAACTCTGAGTTCAGTGAACTGCTCCGGCTGAGTCCAGTTCTACTGACTCCTTTCAGTATGTTGCTCCTGCTGAGTCCAGCACTACTGAGTATGAATACCTCTCAGTATGCAGCTCCTACTGAGTCCAGCACTACTGAGTCTTCACTCCATGGTACTGAGGCGGATAGTCTACTGAAGGGTCAGCAGACAGAACTCTATGCCTGAACTATGCTTTGAAGAAATGTCTACTGAGTATGAAGCTCTCAGAGACTAAGACATTACTATTACAAGTCAGCGGCTCACCAATCAAATTAGGATTTTAGGATCAGCCAAATCTTCTAACTAATTAATAAGTCTACTGTTGAATCACATCCCAACAGGGGGACATCTTTAACTTGCACTCTCTAGGAAGATTATGGTGATAAGTTTTTCAGCTTAATGAAAAACCAAACTTTGAATCCCAACATTTTGATTGTCCAATTTTATAAACCAACAATTTTCAAAGGTTTGCTCAACAAAAATATTTAGGAATTTACACATACTATACAATGATTTATTTAATTATTTATTGCTATTTATTTTTTAATATCTAGGTGATAGAAAAGTTACCAATGTCTTTTATGCTACAAAATTGCTATTGAATGCTAAGTTAGATGAAGTTGTTCATTTCAGAAATATGTAAATTGCCTCCAAAAAGAATATATACTAAATTGATTTCTATAGAAAAATGATTCAAAATGGATTTTTGTCTTTTTGAAAAATTTAGACTGAGTTTCCTATTTGTATGTTTGCCATAAAGAGTTTATGGATTCTGATCTTTTTTGGTGCAATCAGTTTTCCAAAAACTATTGTACAAGGTAGATCTATGTTTCAACTGTCCATAGCTATATATATATAACTGAGAAAATATTATAACTTTTTTATTATATCCTTGCATATATTTTTTTTAAAGATAATTGCAAAATTTGTGTATTTTTATATTTATAACAAGTGTTGAACCTCTTGGCTAAGATATTGTCTTTCTTTGTACATCATGGTAGAAATTGTTATTAGATAGTTCTTTGAAATAATTTAAAAAAACTGTCAAGTATTTAATGAGGCGATTTTTCAGACGGTCTATAAGCTAAGATGAGTGACATTCTTTTTATCAGAGTAACAAGATATTTTAAAAATATATTGTAATATGTAATCATGTGTATATATTTTACTGAATTTTTGAATAATCATATTAGCATGATTCTCAAAGTTAATATAAACCATCAAATTAAATTGTTTTTACATATTAATTTAGTATTCTGAATTAAAATATACATCATATATATATATATATATATATATGTGTGTGTGTGTGTGTGTGTGTGTGTAATTCAAGAAATTTTACTTTATAACGAATTTATAATATTATTTTTCGTGCATAGCACGAGTGCTGTTCTAGTAATTATCTAAAAAATAATAAAACAATTGCATATATGTCAATAATATGATTTTAAACTTTGAAAAGTTTGCAAGGTTGATTGATTTTAGTGATAATATATCAATATACCCTATTTGACTATTACAACAACAAAATTACCCAACGTTATAAAAACTAACCACTATATACCCAAATTTACTAAAATACCCTCACTTTTTCCACTTCTCTCACTTAAAAGTGTCAGGCCATGATTGGATCGTGATCGGACCATGTCATGTGTCCGACCGATCGGACATGCCCGATCATGGCCTGATAGTGATCGGGCATGATAGGGCATGACCAATCATGCCCTTGTGATAGGGCATGACCGATCATGCCCTTGAATAGTGATCGGCCCCTTTGTCTTGGTCGGCCGTGTCGGCCGACGGTCGATCCGGCCGGTGGACTCGATCGGCCCTCTGTTCACTGATCGGACCATCCCTATAGTAAGGGTATTTTCGTCTTCTTGGGTATATAGTGTAGTTAAATATAAGAATTGGGTATAAATGTGTTTCTCTTTTCCCAGATGGGCATTTCACCGCCGGACTCTTGATTTTACAACACCCACTACTATACAACCTAATATTCGAGTGAATATAAATATTCTTTGATGTAAATAAGGGAGTGAGATATTTAATAGGTGAAAGTGATTGTTCAAGAAAAAAATCATGCCAAAGGGGATGCAAAATACTAGTCCCTACTTTTGCTACAATTTTACTTTAACTTCTTGATCAATAATAGAAAAGAAAAGGAAAAAGTGAGACCAATTTAAAGAAGTAGATAAAGGTAGTTTGTGTGAAATATATTTGAGGTAAAATTTAAAATCATGTTGTTTCTTTTAACTGAAGCAAGAGAGAGAGAGAGAAAATGGTACTCCCTTTTAGATGTAGCGAATAATCTTGGTTTAGTTACTTTATTTAAATTAATTCTACATGTCAAATAATTTATGGACGTGACATAGAAGGGTGTATAATTGTTAGACACCAAAGTATGTCCAATAGATACTATGCTGCCGGAGAAAAAATAAATATATATTCTTAAATCATTTAAGTTAAATTATAAATAAAATTTTGTTGTAAATATATTTTATATATATACTTACCATATATTGTGATGAACATGTAAACCCTAAAAGTCCATAAGCCCATCTTGTATTCTATAAATAGAGGTCTCCACCCTCATAATAATATACATCTATTTTCCGTCGTCTCTACTATTATGTCATTCCATATAGTTTATAACACGTTATCAGCACGATCGTTCTCATTGTTCGAGTTTTATTTTGTGCGCCAACGGCTAATTGAAGGTATTATGCTATCATGCTTTTAATTCATAATATGAATCGGCTTGTTGAAATCATATGTTGTGTGCTTGTCATTTAAATTGATAATACTACATAGAATTGAAGATTGAAGCCGTCGACAATACATATTGCTCATTAATGGCTTGGGAATCGTTATTACTTGTTCCTTTCGATTGCTTTTCTTAATTTGTAAATCTTTATGGCAGTCGAATTGTTTTTGCAAATTTTGGATGTTTCCTATTCAAAAGGAACAGCAATTCATTCATGATACATGTTTGGAATAAACAATCTTTATTATATGTTTATGCAGATGTGTTTATTTATTACTTAAATTGTTACTCCCGAAGTAGCACAATTAATATTCCTGAAGAATATTATATGCTCTTGAAGAGCAATTCCAAAACATATTTTCAATTGAATTGTTACTCCAGAAATAGCACAGTCAATATTCTCGAAAAATATTACATGCTCTTGAAGAGCATTTACTCTATATACGTTTTTATATATTTATTTGTTTGTTTGTTTATTTACTTAATGTTAAATCACAATTGTTGTTCCTGAAGTAGCACAATCCATATTCATGAAGAATATCACATGCTCTTTACGAGCAATTCAATTTAGTGTTGAAATGATTTAATTCTTGCTCAAGAAGTAGCACAATTTAATATTCCTGAAGAATATTACACACTCTTGAAGAGTTATTAATATTATATATGTATTTACTAGATTAAGTTTTTTTTCATGCACACTGTATAATATTTATGTCTATATATATACATACAATGCTCCTGAAGTAGCAAACAATAAATATTCCTGAAGAATATTACATACCTTTGATGAGCAATTCATTGATGGGTGAATATTGGTTGTTGGATTGTTATTATTATTGCTCCCAAAGTAGCACAATTGATATTCCCAAATAATATTATATGCTCTTGAAGAGAAATTGAGTTTCTTGAAAATATTATTCTTTCGCCTAAAGTAGTTTAATATAGACTAAAATTGCTGCTCCTGAAGTAGCACAATTTGTATTCCTGAAGAATACTACATGTTCTTAAAAAATTATTCAAGCATATTGAAATTATATAAGAAGGTAGTGATTCTTTTGTATTTAGCCAGAAGCTAACAAAAGAAAAGTTATCACACTACCACCTTGAATGTATTACACATTCATAAAAATAAGTGAGACAAAACATGTCATGAACCGGAAGTTCAAAAGAGTTTTATGCGTTGACATGATAAGTTTGGACATCTGCAAGCAACTATGATGTGTAACATAATTGAAAATTCATATGGGCGCTGCAGAGAGATCCTGAAGAATATCTTAATTTCCATGAATGCTCGATTTCTAGAAGAAATGTAGTACCTGCTACAACTACAATTTCAAAAATAAATATCTCAATTCCATCAAGAAGATTTGTTTTGATAAAGCGAATGAGTTTATTAAACTCTAAGTTCCTCCTGAAGATGATTTATATTATATTGCTTTAGAATTGAGATCGAATAATTAGTTGCTCATATCCATACTCAAAATGGTATTTCTCCGTATTTTAACGAGTCTCACATTAAGATTGTTATTATGATGAAATAACATTTCCAACATTAGTTGGAACATATGTCACATTTGGATTCCTGAAGTAATCAATGTGAAATCTACATCCAACAAAAAACACAAGAACAAACTAGTCACATTTGGATTTCAGATGTAATCAGCGTGAACAAGAAGTCGAAAGATCACTTTCAAAAGATTGCAAACCAACTTCTTGATGCTTGTCCTTCAGGGACATGAATTCTTGTCATATATATATAAATGACAGCAATGTCATACATTTGCTGCAAATACCCCCAACAAGAATTCATGTCCCTGAAGGACAAGCATAAATGACAGCAAATGCATTTAAAGTTCGTCAAAAATATGGTCGACCAATTGGTTCTAAAAATAATTTTGTGCCTAAGAAAAGGGGTACAAGATATGAACCAAATAATAACGAATATGATTATCAATCAAATGAAAGTTCCTGAAGAACTGTCAGCGTCTGAAATTAATGAGATCTCAATATATTGGAGATAATAAATATCGTCGTGGACGCAGGACGATATATTCGCCTTTAATATGACTTTTGAGATGATAAAAGAGGATCCTCAACGACGATCTATAAGAGATTGTCAAGATAGAAATAATTTGGCAAAGAGGAACGAAGTCATACAAGGTGAATTAAAATTCCCAAGAAAGTCGGAAACATTTGGACCTGTAGTTCCAAAATCCGAAAAGTATATCTCCGAAGGATACAAATGTGTCTTTGTTACAAAGAGAAATGAAAAATTACGAGATATAGGGCAATACTCGTAACACAATGTTTCTCTCAAAGAAATGGAATTAATTATGTACTCTCCTATAATAGACGTCATTATATTTGATTAATCTACTTATGTCACAAAAGGCTTGCTATGTGCCTTAAGGATGTAGTAAATATTTATTAATATGATTCACTAGATAGTGATATATATATATGAAGATCCCTGAAGGATTTAACTTGCTCAAATCATGTAATTCAAGAAGATGTTTTCAATTAGACTTCAAAAGTTATTGTAAGGGTTGAAATAGTACAGTCGTATATGATATAATAAGAACGACGAGTATCCCTTGACAGAAGGGTACAAAAATGATGAGTTGAATTTGATTGAAACTCCTGAAGAGCATAATACTTATATGTATACTTCATCCAAATGACTTACATATAGAAAATAATTATGAATTATTTTATTAATTGATAATCCAACTCATATCATTGTCGGCATTAGGAAGAGTTATGAAATATAAATGATAGATTGTCGCAAATATTTCATTGGATTAATTATTTATATTCACGCAATATGAACTAAAAATTCATCAAATTATTTAGTGCAAAATGAGTGACTAAAATCTCAATACCTGTTGTATATGCATCATGAAATAACTGAAGTTCTTCATAGAAAAAAATAAATTAATTAATTCTTATTGACGCCAGAAGCGTGAGAGATTTATTGGTGCTGAGAGATAAGAAGTCCGCGGAATACAAAATTAGAATACATCACTCCAAATTCATCTTGAAGAGGATATGTGAATCATTATGTACAAAAGTACTTGATGAAATCAACTCATGCCTAAAGACAGAGTTAGAATCAAAAGACTTAGGTTGAACTAGTAATTGTCTCAACCTGCAGATCAAACATCTCCCTGATGGAGTTACGCTAGTCGACCTACCTGAGAGATCTTTAAAGATATTTTATTGTATCGCATCCACATAGCTACCTAATGGTTGACTCAATCACTTGAAGTGGATGGAGACTCATTTAGACTTATAGAAGATAACAAAGATGTTTTAGGACCAAAAGTTCATTACTTATGTGCAATTGGAGAATTTGAAATGGTATTGACCATCCTTTGCTATCTACGACACAAACATGTTATTCTCTATGAAGATAGTTAAATTTGTGTTGAACATATTAGTGTAGACCTTGAAGATTGCTATCTTGAGGGGGAGTGACAAATTGTAAATAATCCTGAAGATTAGACTGACTCCTAAAGGTCAAATGACCCTGAAGGTCAAATGGTTGTACTCTTTTTTCATTTCTAAGTTTTTCCCAAAGGGTTTTCTTAGTTAAGGTATTTAACGAGACATTCAATGCAACACACGAGTAAATGAGTCATTGAGATTGATTCATAAAAGAGCCAATGCAACACATAATCTCCAAAAGAGTGGCGGCATCAACATCAAGCAAATTCGCTCAAGTGACAATCTAGCGGATTCTTTTACAAAGACATTACCAACGTCAACAATCAAGAAGTTGGTACACAAGATCGTATGCGCCGACTCAAGGATCAAGAATGACTATATTGAGGTGGAACAGTTGTACTCTTTTTCTTTCGACCAGTTTTTATCCCAATGGATTTTTCTGGCAAGGTTTTAACGAGGCGACAGTTTCTTTTAGGGATGGTTAATAAGGGGGAGTGTTGTAAATATATTTTATATATATACTTACTATATATTGTGATGACCATGTAAATCCTAAAAGCTCATAAGCCCATCTTATACTTTATAAATAGAGGTCTTCACCCTCATAATAATACACATCTATTTTCCGTCTTCTCTATTATTTTCTCATTCCATGTAGTTTATAACAAATTTTACATTTTACATTATTTAATATTATTATCTAATCATTTAAAATATTTATTGTTATTATTATACATTATTAACGATAGCTAAAATTATTATCTAAAATTATAAACAAAACAAATACTCATTAATTAAGGTATTTTTGACACAATGGCTTCTTTTGTCATTAGAGAATTGGAATGACTATTATTGCTTAGAGATGCTATATGAGTTGAAATAAATATCTGTGTGAAATCTATAATTGATTATAAAATAAATATAAGATTACTTTATAATTGTATAATTATAAACTAAATTCTTAGAGATGCTATATGAGTTGAACAAAAATGGAGGAAAAGAAAGTAAATTGAAAAGAAAAGGTAAGAAAATATTGAAAAAACCAGTCCATGGCATGGGATAATGGGACAGAGAGTGTAACAGAGGTGAAATTTTGAAACAAGCAGACAAGTATTTGTTAATGAGAAATTAGTATTTTTTGTTGAGTTGGTATTTGTTTAAAAAGGGGTAGCATTCTTGATATGATACAAATCTTTAATCTCTCTTCTGAGTTCTGACCCCCCACAACACTGCCACCATCATCACTGCCATCCAGGCCTCTTCTCTTGTAGGAGAGAGAGAATAGAGAGAGAGCAGTTAAAAGCAGAATTAGAATTTCACTTTTTGTTGTATTTTTCTCTCTTTTTCACCTCCTGCCACATCCATCTTTAGATAAGGAGGAAAAAGGAAACATTTTCAAGAAAAATACTCCAAGTTCAGGGATTAATAATTCTTCCCAAAAAACTCATTTCAGTTTCTGTTGATTCTTTTGCTGTGGAGTGCAGGTTTGCAGTGGTAGAGTTGCAGTAGACAAAGATAGGTACCATCAAAAGGTGTGTAAAGGTGGAGATGGGTTAGGCTTCTCAAAGTCTATGAAATTTGTGGATGATGGATTCTTCAAGCTTGAATGGCAAAAGGGTTTGGTGAATCAAAAGCTTGAAGAAGAAAATCATAAATTCTTGAGTCTGGATCCTCAGAGGAACCCTAATCCTCATCCTCATCATCATCATCATCTTTACCTCAGTCAAGGAAATCAAAATTATGTAGCGGAATCGGAGCAAGGGGAGGAGCAATCAGCATCGCCGAATGTGCAATTTCAGCACCTTCTCTACGGCGGAAGGTTAGATTTCAGCCACCACAATCTGCCGCCGTCGTCTCAGCAGCCGAAGAAACGCTCCTCAACGGCGGCCGCCTCAGAACATGCGAAGTTGCGAGGCAAAATGGCGGAGAGCAGCCATCATCAGCAGAGGTTAGGCGCCGTCGGAGAAATTGTGGAGGTTCAAGGCGGCCACATTGTCCGCTCTATTGGCCGGAAAGATCGGCATAGCAAAGTCTGCACCGCTAAAGGCCCCCGCGACCGCCGCGTCCGCCTCGCCGCGCATACGGCGATTCAATTCTACGACGTACAAGACCGGCTCGGATATGACCGCCCTAGTAAGGCGGTGGATTGGTTGATTAAGAAAGCTCAAGCCGCCATTGATGAACTCGCGCAGAACCCGGCCTGGCACCCCACCGCCGCTCCCTCGGCGGAGGTCGGTTTGCAGACTGAAGATTCCGACCAGAAGCAGAGCGAATTGATGAATTCCAACGCCGCCGGTAATAGGGGAGCGGCGACGATGGTTGGAGGCGAGGACGAGCAACAAACATTCCACCGGAGAAACATCCCTGAAAACCCTAATTCCCAAATTTCGAGTAGTTTGCCTCAATCTGTGGATTCCGTATCAATTGTGGATACAATCAAGTCGTTCTTCCCGGTCGGAGCTTCCGGCGAGGCGAGCTCTTCAGCTATGCAGTTCCAAAGCTTCACTTCTTCGGATTTGATGTCGAGAAGCAGCGGCCATAGCCAAGACTTGCGCCTCTCTCTGCAGTCACTACAAGATCCAACCTTTCAGCAGCATCAAAACCCTAGCCATCACGCCCAGCTGCCACGTGTCCACGGCCAGCTCCTATTAACAGGCACTCCGTTAGGGTTTGACGCGTCTTCAAGCGGCTGGTCCGACCACCACCACCATCATGCGGCGGAGCTCAGCCGCTTCCAGAAATTCACATCCTTCGGCGGCGGAGGAGACTCCTCCGCCGCACCGTACTACTTTAACCCGCCCCCAGCGCAGCCGCTGCTGCAGCAGCTGTTAGGCTATAATCATAACCAGTTGGTTTCACAGAGGGGACCCCTTCAGTCCAGTAACACACCTTCAATTCGTGCTTGGATCGATCCTTCCGCCACCGTTGATCAGACTCACCACCACCACCAACAACAACAGCAGTACTCTGCCTATCCTATTTCCGGCGGTGGATTCGTCTCCAGCTACGGTGGTTTTCCCGGTTTCCACATTCCTGCACGAATTCAAGGTGATGAAGAGGAGCACGACGGCTACTCCGGCAAGCCGTCCTCTGCTTCCTCTGATTATCGCCACTGAGTTGACTCACCAAACTCGATATCATCTCTTCCTTCCATTAGCAGGTGAATTCGAACTTCTCATCATTTTTTCCATTTTTTGCTTTATTCTCTAGTTCGTTATTAACTGAATTGAATTTTGCAGGGCTTAAGTTGAGGAGCAGGGCGATGATGGATGAAGTTTGAGTCAGTTCTAACTCGTTGGCAGCTGCTGTGAGTCGAAAAATTCTGATTCTCGTATCAGGTTTTTGCCTCCCGCATTGCTACTCTATATTTAGTTGCTTAATTTCCATTTTCCAGCGTTAGTTTAATGTACCATTATTGGATGAGCCTATAGACCTCGAGCCGTTCGAATTGCTTATGTTCGATATTCGTTATGCATTTAGTCTTAGCATGCTGTTGTGACTTGTGATTGGCATTGTGTGTTTCATGTATTCTGTATCAGTAAGAGACATGTTTGAATGGAATTGTTTATTTCACTTGTCTTCGATCTTGATTGTTTTAATAATATCTGATGTCAGAATCAGACCATTTCTTTTTGTGTTAGAGATTTGCCAAATCCCAACTTGGATGAGGGCCAGATGGTTTTCCTTATTATATAGCTTTTTCTTGATAGAAATGGTCAATAATTCATGGCTTGAAAAGCGATGTCTTGATAACGTTGATCACTAGTTTTAGTGTCTTCTAGTTCATCAAAATCAGTTCTTTACCCTAGACTTCTTCACATCTCCATCATAGCTGGGTTTCTGGGCCATTTTACGGGTGTCGTTTTCTAAAAGTGTGAGCCATTGGAGATGGTTGAAGCAGTTAGAATTTAGACTTAGCTTCTAGCTGAATAAGTAGAAGAATCGAGTAAGATTCGACTGGTTAGCCGGTTGTGATGAAATGAAATACGAGATTCAAATAGAAGGTAATGAATTGGCCACCAGTTGTGAGTTATGACAGATGAATGAACTGTCTTAAAAGTCAATCGTGGAAAGTAACACAGCATTTGGATTCTACCAAAAATTGGGTGCTTAGCATCATCAATTCTTGGTCCCCCACCCCCCTACAACTGTCTCTGCCTTTCAAGAATTCCTAACTCTAGCTGGAAAAATGTTCTCCTACATTAGGCACTGATGAAATAAAAGAAACCAAAAAATAAGGAAAAAATAATTAATTGGATTCCGCAGAGATGGTGACAAGTGCTCTATGGTTGTTGGTACTTCTTTATGGCTGGTTAGTGATTACTGCGGCTCTGAAAGACTGAGCATGTAACAGGCTTTTATTACAACATAATCTAACCACAGAAATTGAGGCCTGCAAGAATGTAAAAACTGGTAAGAATTACTGTGATTGTCAAGTATTCAGACCTTAAGATAAAGATAGTTAAATAATAATGTGATATGATATAGACAACTTAGTTTGTGAATTTATTTGAGTTCTTCAGACATGGTCAAATATGTTGTATAAAGGGTCTGTCAGCTTCTTGTTTGCTAGATGTTGTAAGATAGTGAGAAATGAATTGATTTAATGAAATCTCATTTTCAGATGGTACACTATATTAGAGATTGGCTTTTTCTGAAACATAATTCATAGGCCAAAAAACATAGCAACACACTAATAATCCAAACAACATATTGAAAATCCAAAATTCTGTAAATCCCTCTGCATTACTAGTGATAATCATAAAACGGCAAGGATATCTCTTCGTGTTATTAGCTTATGATGTACGGTGTAGGCGTATAGCTCTCTTTTGTTTCGTAGTTGTTACTCATGTAGTGCCTTCTTGGGGGGCTGGAGATGTTTTTCTTGAGTGTTTAGACATGTTTCCGTTAGACAGAGCCGGCGGCTTAGCTGTAGGTTTAGGATTTGTGACTTGTGTCGTCTTCTGCTTAGGTTCGACTTTCTTGATCGGGACGGGGCTTGTCTGATACCGTCTCTCCCATGGACGAGCAGCAACCCATCTCTCCTTCCAGCTCCAGCCCCAGCTTTCTTTGCTCAGATCATAGTAGTAAGACTGCCCAAAATACTGATTCGAATTTGCCCTCCACTGTAAAGACACTAGAAGTCTTAACAAACTAAGGAAGTTTAAGTTAGAGTAGAAAGAAATCTTTGTTTTCTTCATGCCTGGTGAGAGAAAGCATAGGCCATTGTTCTTTCCCTCTTTGCTGCTGCTGTTTCTCTGAACTGTATCCTGTTGAGAATTTCTTCCATGGTTTCTGGCCCACCACACCACTCCACCTATTGAACAAGATTCAGTCTAAAGAAGCTAATGTTTTAGCAGCAAGATTCTCTTACACGACCAGGACTAGAAAGTAGAAACACTTGCTAATTTAGAAACCAGACTCACTCGCACAAAATGGTGATATCAATAATAGAAGAGTACCAAATGCTGGTTGAATTCAATTCAGCCATAGGATTCCAGCTGTCCCCTCAATAATGGCAAACTCTTTATTGCTAAAAATGGATGAAGAGTGAAAAAAATAGTCTCTTGATTTACCTCTGCCTCATGGAGCTTGGAGTCGAGTTTCAACTGATTTTCAAGCTTCTTCTGCTTAGCTCGAGTTTCGACCACCATCCCAAGCCATCGAGCTCGGATCTCGGTTTGTATCCTGCTCCATAAATGGATGTGGTTCAGTGCAGACATGCCTTGGTTTTTCACAGTATAGTGGCCTTCCTTTATAACTCCTCCAACTCTACCAACAACTCTAAGTCTGCGCAATGCCTTCCTTGCCTAGACGAATTTATACGATTATACGATGAAAAAGCAATAAAAGAGACACCATTTGTTCATCCAATTAGTCTGTGAAGACTGGATTTTTACACTATTTGGCCCATGTTTCGGCGGGCCGGTTCGAAAAGCCCACTTAATAAAGTTCAACCCGACTCCTTATAGTATGTGAATATGAAAGATTAGCGCTCAAAAACTCAACCAAAAGTATGGAACCCACCTTGTATGCTCGAAAGGCAGACTGGATTATTGTAGCAGCTTCATCTTCTATTAGCTTTCTGGATACTTTGGAGGAATGCTTTCTTTTCGATTTGGATTTTGATTTTGTTTTTGATTTTCTGCCAGATTTCTTGACCAACATTTTATTGCATCAGAATATATAATTTTACTTGTATATAAGTGTTTTCTACCTTTGATTTCTGTAGGCAAACTAAATTCTTGAAGCAACAACTTAAACCCATCTCTACTGGTTTTGATGGTCAGCTGCAGCAGTAATCTAGCAAACAATATGATAACTTTAGATTCTTCTATTTGAAAATAGTTGAAAGTTTGCACTTAATTTATTTTACCAATAGTATAGGTGGACAAATCGCAAAATAATAGTAGATCTCTCTCTCTCTCTTTCTCTCTCTCTCTCTCATAAGTCATAAATACATTATATGTCCGTAACTTGTACTTTTTTTGTTGCATAAACATGTATAATGTATATACACGGCTTATCGAATTTACTATTTTCGTTTATTTTCTTGAAAAATATCAATTTAGACATTGATTTTATAAATAATGTAGCAGTTTTAACCAACTTGTACATTGGAAAACATTATATGAAAGTCTTCCTATATTTTAGTAGTAGTAATTGACTTCTTTACCTTCGAGCAAGTAAAATGAGAGAACTCAAGTCATAACTGGTAAATATGGCACAAGCGCACACAATAGGATCCATCGTATAATATTTTTTTTAAAAGTAATATAAAAATAAAAGAAAAATCCGCAAGATTTGTGGGTGAGGGGCTTTTTGGATCTGCCCATGTCTTCAGGGTGAATATTAGAAATACAAAATTGCATATTCTTACCTGATGAGGCTATGGGAGGCAATGATGCATGAGTTGTTCCATCTTCATGTGTGCGTTTGGGGTAAGCAAGAGAGAGAATGTGGAGAGACTGGTGTAAATAGGAGTGAAGATATGGGAAGGTGTAATTGACAAACCTACTGAAGAGAGGTCGGGTGGTGGGAGTGTGATATTTGATCAAACAAACACAAATATCGCTATCCCACACCTTTCCAAGATGTCATTAACTTTACAATTAAGCAAATTTATTTCTTAGTTTCTAATTTTGTTATATTAAATAAATGGGAAGTTTAAAAATGATATAGTCCTATGTGTGTTTTTAATTGTTATAAAACATAAAAGGAAAAATTAAATTAGAATTACGCAAATTTATTTTTTAGTTTCTATTTTTTTATAAAAAATCAAAGGAATACTAAAAAATTTAGTCCCGGTTTTTTCTTTTTTTTTATAAATAATAGTCACGATTACAATTGATAATTTTATTTCCTTGTTTCTAATTTTGTTATAAAAAATAAAAAAGGAAATTTAAAAAATAACAATGTCCAATTAAGAAAATTTATTTATTTATTTTGTAGTTTCTAATTTTGTTTAAAAAATAAAAGGAAAATTTGGGAAAAATAATATTAGTCCCGGCGGGGCTCGAACCCGCGACCTTCGGCTCATAAGACCAACGCTCTAACCAACTGAGCTACGGGACTTATTTGATAAATGTTTCTTTTATTTAGTTATTATAGATTATAAGATAAAAGGGAAATTTGGGAAAATAATATTAGTCCCGAGCTACGGGACTTATCTGGACGCTCTAACCAACTGAGCTACAGGACTTATTTTATAAATGTTTATTTTATTTAGTAATTATAGGATAATAAAGTCGTTTGATAGAACATAAATACAATTATGCCCTCAGAATCACTTTCTATATATTGTATTTAAATTTAATACTAGTATTTTATTACTCAACTTAATAATAATTGCATTTTAAATGTTTTAATTGGTTTCTGTAATACCTTTAACCAGGGACAAGATATTTTATTGGGTTGGATTCGCCCCTGCCTTTAACACAATATAATTTCGAGTATTTTATTTACTTGGTCATTGCTTGAGTGATACTCTAATACTACTATATTGTGTAACCAATAACATAACATGAATCATTCAAATGTTAGCTACGTTACCCATGTCCACTTTAGTATTTCTTGCATATCCAACAAAATCTTATCATCTTAAACGAAAAGGGTAGAAAATTGGTGGTGTCACGGTGGCTCCACCGTCCTTGCGGTGGAGCTATGACTACCCCTCCTCTTCAAGACAAAAGCTGTTCTCTGCATTCAAGAGAGAGAGAGAGGGAGTTCGTTAGGGTAAAAGTGGGCCCAATCTTGAAAGCCAAATCCACTGGCATAACATTTGCAAGATTTGATTTTTTTTCCTTCTCATATCACCCCATCGATTAATATTTTTTCACCCCACTTTGAAATTTCATATTGCCTTTCGGTTTTGTCTACGTTAGTTGGATCAAATTCAAACCCTTCCATTTTTGACTTTTAATTGTTTTTTCCTAATAGTGGTCCATGCAATATTTCCAAAGATTTGAGAATTTAATACACAAATTCTATTTGCTATTTTTATTCTGTTCACACCATTTTTACGTGCTATCAGATTCGGCTGGCTCCCATCTTTTTAGATACAAATTTTGATAATATTTTTTATCTTAAGAATCAAGATCAATATGCCTTTTATTACTTTACATGATCGTTTCCATTTAAAATATCAATTTCGGAAGTTTCAAATAAATTTACATTAAATATTAAGTATTAGATTAATTTTTAATATTTGTTTATACATGTAAAATAAACAAAACTAAAATTGCTCAAGAATATATACATATAAAATGGACCACGTTAAGCATTTCGAATATGGAAACCATCAAAATTAAGTAACAATAAAATAACATGTAATATTACATGCCCAAACTGAGCTAATCTCCCTTTTTGGACCACCTTAAATTGGTGCCTGCATTAGGTAATATTTATTATATTTCTTGTATATATGTATGTAAGATTTTGTATTATATTACATAAATGACTTGCATTAAACATATAGTCTTTAATAATGTAAATAAAAGATAGAGCACATTAGTTGGCTTTATTGAGATTTACTAAATTGATAATGTTTAAATGGAAACTAATTGCAGGATCAACATATCTTAATTACTATAGTGTGTCGATATTATACATTTGATATTCATATATATATATATATATGATTTAATAAAATAAAATAGGAAATTAAAATACGTTGTACATGCATGGACATGCAAAGCAGGAGGGGACCTCAAATGGAGCCAGAAAATATATCCCAAAAAGGTACAAACATGCACAATCATACCTTGCCTTACCACACAGACAATTTTCTCCTTTAGGAAATCCCATTTTTACAAATCAAACTCCTAAATAGAGTAAAAGTGGAATTTTGAAAAAGAAAAAGAAAGAGGAGAGGGAGAGAGATCCGGTCCGGATGGGAAAGAGGAGTGGAGCGAGGATTTGGGCGATAAATTAGATTGAGATTGAGGGGCAAACCATTGAAATAGCATGCCTTAGATTTGCATTGCAAACTCTCCAATTTTGAAACAAAATAAAGGTAAAAAAATTTACAATTTATTGTTTCCTTTTTTTTCGGTTGTATAAGTGATCTGATCTGTCTTTTAGTTACCCATGAGAGAAAATCTCATGTTTTACTGTCCCATTAATTTCTCAGTTGTGTGTGAAGCGAAAATTTGTAATAAAGTTGCAATCTTTTCTGAAATTATAATGTTGGTCTGTTTGTGAATGAAAGAAAAAATAAAAAAATAAAAAATAGTGCAATCTTGAGTTCATGAGTGTGGGGATTTTGTGCAATCTAAATGATGGAAATCTGGGTTGTTTAAATTCTTTCGGATTTTCCATTTGGTGGTTATTATTTCTCAAACCCTCCTCAGATTTTGTGTTTTGCAGATTTTGGGTATCTCAAGAATTTGGTAGGGGGATATGGAGGATGACTTGCCATTTATGATGATAACCCTTTTGGCTTCTCCTTTATATCCCAAGATTTATTATTGATTTTGATGGATACAAGGGAGGATGGCTCAAGAAGAAAATGTTTTTGGGTGCAGCTATAGTGGTGGAGGAGGAGGTAGTAGTGGTGGTGGTGGAGGCCGCGGTGGTGGTGGTAGTAGTAGTAGTAGTTGTAGGTCTAAAAAGATTAAGCCCAAAAAAGTACCACAAAGAGGATTAGGTGTGGCTCAGCTTGAAAAGATTATATCAGAGGAGCAACAAAAGGAGTCAGCTAACATTTTGGCTGTTCAAAAGTTTAGGCCTAATCTCTCCCCTTTTCAGAACTCAGTCCCTTTATCACCATCATCACCATCAACTCTTTCCTCACCAAATGCATTATTTAGACATGCCCAATCTGCCCCCAATATTGAGATGCTGCAAGAACGTTGTTGTGTTTCGAAGCACTCAAGAGCCACTTCTAGTCCTAGATTGTGGGGTGGTGATTGTAATCCTGCACATCATGGATCTGCGCTTGATCCACAAGGGAACCTACTGTACGAGGCGAACGGCCCGGATTTACTTCCCAGATCACACCATTTCCAGCCTCCTCCTCCTTCAATGGTTAGTTAGTTCAGTTATAAAGATAATGTAGTTTCTTTTGTTTGTTTGAGATGTATAGTGAAGAATAATTGTGATTTTTTGGCAGATTCAATCTGGGATTTCACCTTCATCAGTGTTAAGTTCTCATTTGGAGCCCCCTTCAAACCAAAGTTCTCACAGTAACAACTATGTACCTCAATGGACTGAACAAGACAAGGTAACAACATTCATGCATCTTCATCTTAATCTTCACTCATTAAGTCATTAGTATGTACAAGATTACATTGTTCTTTTTTTTAGAAATCTGCTTGAATTTACTGCAATACACTCTTTGTTCTTATATCATGATCGTCTTTGTTCTTTGGTTGTAGATGGTTGGAATGAAGAGGTCTTACCTCTTTTCTCTAGAAAGCCCACCACCCCCTTCTCAGCTCTGCAACTTCCATCCTAATTACCCTTCTTCCTCGTCTACACGAGAAGAGTTATCTCTACGTAGCACCGGATACGCCTCTGTGCCACAACCAAGAAGCAAACTCATCAGGTTCATAAACCATTCATTTTGTAATCTATATAATTGTGGGAGGCCTAATTCTTGATTCTTTTATCAGAGAAAGTCCACTAATCGGAGACGATGACAGTCTCACCGGAGACTTCCTAACATTGGCTCCTCCCTCAGCTACTTCCAACAACAATCATAATTCTAAATATGAATGCAGAAGCAGCAAGGTTTGTAATGAGATGTGATTCTGTTCTTACATTTTGGTGAATATAATTGAGGTTTTGGTGTTTATTCATTTGACAAACGCATGAAGCTGAATCAATGCAGCAGTCTTTCAACTTCTTCCCAGTTGAGTTCTCTAAAGATGTAAGAAATGGTGAAGATGAAAAGAGCGATGCAGTTGACCTCAATCTTAAGCTGTAGAGGCTTCATCAAATCTTGATTGTTTGTAATGATGTATTTTACTTTGAATATGTTTACTCAATGTTATTACGCATTTTGTTTGTCATTCTCTGCATTTCATTCAATAACAGAATTCATTTTTGTAAGAAAGCATGATGTTTTGGGCCTCTTTCTTGCTCTACTGTAAGCCTAAACAAACCATCTTTGCTTGGGTTTTGGATTTGTCAATATCTAATTGTTGTTGGATGTTATAAGTCTACGTTAATGGCTTAGTCTACTACACACTATTAATACAAGCTCGTCTAAAATAGTGTTCCTACTACTGGTGATATTAAAAAATAATGTCTTTGGATAATAAAAACATAAAAATAGTTATTTGGATAATAAATTCACAGTTTAACCAAAATTTTTCCACTTTTAAAACATGACATGTCTGAATTCAATCATTCTTGGGTGTTTTACGATCATGTTTGAGATAAGATAAAATAAAATAATGCACAAAACGTACAACTATAGAAATCTCAACTAGGAGTATAAATCCCAATCGACCCAAATCAAAAACTTTCGATTCGAGAAATATAAAAATATCATGCGAGAAATACCTATACCATTTAGGAGTTTGTAAAATCTAGACTAGGACTTAGGGGTGTCAATTCAGTTAAACCAAACCAAACTGAAAATTCAGTTAACCGAACTTTCAGTTATCTACTTTGCATAACCAAATAATGAATCAAAAAATTCCGACTTGGTTTGGTTTTTTAACCAAAAAAAAACAATTTGGTTCGATTTGATTTGATTTTTACCGAAATTCAAAGAAGTAGAAAGGCTTTACAAAAGAAAAAACGGAGAAATTACATCGTCTTTAATCCAATGTAATAATTCTTACAATGTTTTGAATCAAGGCATTGAAAGTGAAAACTATGCATATAATACAAGTAAATTATAAAATCTGACGTGTAACAATTTAAAACAAATACTCTCTCCGTCCTGCTTGAAATGATTCGTTTCTTTTCAGTGCGGAAATTAAGAAATTAAATGATAAAGTATGAGTAACGAGTAGGTGTAGGTGTTAAAGTAAGAGAGAGATGAGTGAGATAATGAGATAGTAGATAATAAAGTAGGAGAGAATATTGATATTTTGGGAAAGTTATTTCCTTTTTCGAAAATGGATTGTTTCAAATAGGACATCCTGAAAAAGAAAATGGATCGTTTCAAATAGGCTGGAGGAAAAAAAAATATGAGTGTACCAAAGTTAAAAGAGTTTAAGAAGATAATAGGTTTTTTTAGACTATTTTAAAAATATAAAAAATAAAATATCTTCGATTTGGTTTGATTCAATTAATCTATGATTAAACCATAAATCAAACCAAAAATCTAAACTACCAAAAGTTAAAAACGAATACCAAACCAAATTCCATTAGTTTGGTTTAAAAAAATTGGTTGGGCAGTCCTAAATAATGTAGACCGAGGATAAAATTCCAAAATCAGTCAAATTTAAGAAATTAAGAGTATTTACTGGGTGTTTTGTGTTAAATTTAAGAATTAAGAGTATTTATCCCTTTATATTTTCGCTTGAAAAAAATACTAGTAATATTTATGTATGCATAAAATGAATACTCCCTCCGTTTCACTATTTGTGGCTCACTTTCCCGAAAGGGGTGTCCCGTTATTTGTGGTCACTTTCCTAATTTGTTAAAAAATTATTATCATATCTTCTACTCTATCATCTTCTCTCTCCTACTTTATTACATTATCTCTCCTACATTATCATCATTTCTCTCATACTCTCTCATTATCTTACTCATCTTCTCTCTCATACTTTATCATCTACCCATATCTCATACTTTATCATCTACTCTCTTAATTCTCGTACCGAAACCAATTGAGCCACAAAAAACGAGACGGAGGGAGTATTAATTTTGCGGTGCCATTTGTCATTTTACCCGTAAGGACAGACTTGACTTTTCCTCCTGCCTCCTGAACAAAGACAAAGAAACAGATTTGCGGATGAGTTTGATGCTAGGGGTGGGAGTTGTGCACCTCCCACCCCAGATTTTGACATGTGGAAGATCTAAGGAGATGGAAATTTGATCTAAGGAGAGAGAGAGAGAGGGAGATGGAAATTTGATCTAAGGAGAGAGAGAGAGAGGTGATTGTTCCACATGTCAAAATCTGGGGTGGGAGGTGCACAACTCCCACCCCTAGCATCAAACAAACCAGATTTGCGACCCCAATTTGTCATTTCCCTCTCCTCTCTCCGCTTAATGGCCGCCGTTTCTCTCTCTTCCTCAACTCTCGTCAAACACAATTCTCTCAAGGACCCGCAGCCTCACTCATTATTTCACTGCCTTTCTATCCATGCTTTCTCGAAATCGAAAAACCCTATTAGAATCTCGCTGCTTGGAAGCATACCAAAAACCCTGAGGACGGCGGCGTCCGTGAGAATGGATTTCGACATGTCCATCTTCTCTAGGGATTTAGACGGCTTGGAATTGGGCGATCTGGAGGGCAAGGAGGAGCCCGAGTGGCCCCCTGGCCTCCGCCGGTATGAAACTATGGTCATTTTCACTCACAAATATGAACAGGTGTTTATTTTCTTTATGAGAATTAGGTTTGAGGTTTAAGTTTGAGTTCTACTTAAAACCTAATTAGGCAACTCCAGTTGAAGTTGTTCAAATTCATCAATCTTTCATTTAAGAAGATGAAGAGGAACCAAATCGGGAAGCGGAATTGATTGTTTTGATGCAGCTGCTGGTTGATGGGGGAGGTATGTAACAAAGTTGTACGGCCACTTGCATCAAGAAGAGAACCAAAGCTGGAGAAACCAACACTTAGTTGGACAGTATCCAAATGCTCTTTACCTATTTCACCAACCCCCAATCCGTTTCCATTATCCGCTACAGAGAGACGATGATGGTTTCAAGATCAGAAAGAAAAAAAGTATTAGAATGAGAGATTCTGAGAAAGAGTTGTATAGCTTGTTTTACGTGCTTCTTTCCAGCCTTCTCAACTTCTGTAGAAACGTACGTTTAATGTTCAAACAGAACAGACATACTGGTAAAGGTGCTTCCTTCGAATATCACTAATAACACTCACAACTTGATTTTTAGCAATTTTAACATAGTGAAGGAGGATTAATCTGCAATTCAACTCCTTCACCATTCCCCAATTCAAATTACAAACACACATTGAATTACAAAACAACTCAGACGAAAAAAGAATTAAAGGCATCATAAAAATGGATATGAGCATAACTTCGGCGATTACAAGTCGAACTAATAATGTCATAAAACTAACTAGATGAGTCACTACTATAATGTCCAGAGTGTACAACAATGTGAGTGAGTGATTCTTAATAATAACCCCTTCCGCGTCCCCTCCACCCTCCTCTACCTCTAACTCCTCTCCCATCGTTTAACCCTCTGAAAGCTCTGTTAACAAGTTGGTTCTGTACACCTCCTGCTCCTCGACCCTTCTTCGTCGCAGTTGTGCCGGATCCGTTAGCAGCATTAGCAGCTCTCTTTTGACTGCAATCACAAATCATCATCTAAAACTCCAAAAAATGAAGTACAGACAAATTGGAAGGAAGGTTTATATACAAACCCGGTAGCAGGTGTTGTTGCAGCTTTAGTCGCTTCTTTCCAAGATAAGCTAATCTTCTGGTCTCCAATAAATGAAGGTGCTTTTGAGTGCAAAGGCTAAATCCAATAAAATGAACTAGTATCAAGAAAGCTGGGAAACGAAAAACAAAAAGTTCTTTTCTATGCTATCATTTAATTTGGGTATGTTGGCTCAAGAAGAGATATTGCTTCTTAACTTTTGTATAAATTCTGGTACAAAACAAATCCAGTAAACCCATAATAGTTATTTCCGGTTGAGTAATGTTACTCCTTTTTATCACAAATCTTACAGGAAGTTCCTCCGCATTCGTGTCAATATTGTTGGGTGAAATTACTTACCTGTGCCATTGTTAGTATATTGTTGCATGTTCGAAGACCAGCTGTAGCATCCTGCTTCTGTTTCTTCTGCAGGATAACAATCCAAAGAAAAGGAATGAAAAGGTTAATAATCTACCCGATCGCTCTGCACCAGCCTACTTGCAGATAAATCCTGAAACAGTTTACTGTCACAAGAAGTGGCTAAAGAAAAACCCACAATTATTTCTTTTTCCTCTTCTGTTTTTGCAGCTGCCATTGCTTTGTTGTGCTCCGCCATGCCCTGAGTCAACTTCTTATTCATCGACTTGGCTAAATCCTCAGTGGTGCTCAATCTAATTTTATACAAAACCAAGTTAACATTCTGACACTCCATAGAGAAACCAGATTCGGATGAACATGAATAAATACGAGATTGCAGGCCCAATATGTATATACTATTTCATAAATTACCTCTCAGTAAAATCTTTATATTGTTCTGAAAAATCCTCCCCAAGCCTATCTGAAGGTTGGCCGGTAACGATCTTGTAGCCACAAAGGCAGTTTGTAGCATTAGGAGTCTACAAAACCCAAGAATATGATACTAGTTCTGTGGTATAAAATATGTTAACATAACCAACATGCTTGAACTGAACATAATTATCACCTTGTGAGCTAAATGGTGAAATGTGTACAACAAACACTCGATGGATGTGAAGTTCATCTCTTCAACCTTTCTCCGGACCATGTATTTCTGTGAGATGTACAGAGAGCATTCTCAGGTGAAAGCAAATATAGGATGAAAATCCATATAATAGCAGAATCGTGTCATGAATAAAAGGTGGCATCAAATCAGGAAAACCTTATAATCAACTACCGTAAACAGGAGCAACAAGCAAAAGACATAGACATAGATGGTATGCACCTCTTATCTACTTTGGAAGGAAACATACCTTTAGAAGTTGCACAACCGACGGAAGCAGCTGTCTTGCATCTTGTGGTCTAGCATATAATGAACATTCAGCAAGATTCTTGAGCAAGTCTAATTTTTTTTCCTCGGAAAGCTGAAAAGCAATAGTTATCAGAAGAAACCTAAATGAGATTTGAAACTAAGAGCATTGTAGGGAAGTAACATACTGAGCCCTGTAACTGGTTAATAACTTCTCTATCATAACAAAAGAGCCACCCTGTCATTTACCTTTAGCAGAAATAGACATAATAAAAAAAGTTGAAATGACTTTTCAAGCACAAAAGTCTAGATATGCTATAAATTACAAATTTCCTAATAAATATGCTTCCTCGTTAACAGAGTAACCAAATTTTCACGAAAAGGTGCCCCTCTGCAGGTGCTTCTAGCTGAAGTTCTTTTCTACGACACAATCATTCAGACACCTAGCTAGCAATTCAGTGTGAGTATACCTTTTCAAAAACTGGGATGATTTCCTTTGTCAAATAATTGAAGAACTTGCTACTGGAAGCACCCCTCTGAAATCAGATACTTACTTGTGTTAACATAGCTGATAGAATCTATATTGCTCATAAATTAGGGTTCTGTGTACCATAAAAAATGGAATAGCCATTTGTAGGCAGGATATGAAGCGATTAATGTGATCACTGTCTGATACCTGTGGAAAAAGGGGAAAAGGCAAATGGAATATTAGTTTCACAGTACTACCTATAAGTATGGACACCACGTGAAACCGAAATAATTTACTAGGAAGGTATGTTTTCACAAATTGGAAAAGCAATCAGAGACAATAGTCGGGATAAGAATACACAAATCTGTGGTAGAGTGAACATTACAAGTTCTTATGTTGCCTACCTGAAAGCGCAATTCTGAAAGTGTTCCCCCTTTTAACCAGAACAGGAAAACATAAATTCAGACACAATGATGACCCTACAATAAGCAGGCTACACTATCTTTATCTAACAATATTTGATACAAAAAAATGCCTAAAACCATTATACTTTGGAGATATTCAACAAGATGCTCCTCAATATCATTAATTACCAAATTGACGAACATATAATGAGAACAATAACTCGCCAAAGGAATTTACCAATAGCACCCAGAAAGGACCATATATCAGCTGCAAAAAGACCCGGCATGGTTCAGGACGTACCCAAATTAACCCAAGCTCCGGAAAACCTTACCCAGAATAAGCTTTCTCATTTGTATCACATCAAAACTAGGTAGCTTACTCAAAACCATCAAACAAGCACCATCAAATATTCAATACAATGCTTTGTCCCTTGAACAGAAGCCCCAAAACAAGTGGCAATTAAGAATTATCAAATAGAAAACAGATAAAGGCTCTACATACATTAAACTGAGCGTCCAGATCAGCCTGGCCTTCAGTAATCTCAACAAGTTCTTGAACACGTTCCACGGGGGCATTCTTCCCAAATAAGGTCAAGCTCTTTAAGAAGTCAACGAACAATTTAAACTCGGCAGCTGTTACATCTTGCAGATTCTGAAACAGGAGCATGTCAGAGATATGCCCCACTGGAACTATTAAATTTCTTATAAAGTGTGCTTCAGGTCTGATGGGGCTAGCAGCTTTACCGGAGAGAAGGTTCTACAACTACCGTCGTTTGAGAAAGACAAATTCAATCAAAAACTTGGATGATATGAATGTAATACCTGCTTTACCAAATTAGTTATATGCCTCTCCATTTCATCCTTTGGCTTCAATAACTCTTCTTTAAGAGGGAATACCTAAAAACAGGCACAAACACAATTCACGACTAGCCATCCGCAATTTTCAGAGGCAAAAAGTAACAAAATCGGAGAACACCTTACCTTATCTCTAATAAAGCAAAGAACTTTCTCACGAATGCTCTCCCAAGCATTGAGATCCTCAGCATTTCGATCATCAGTGCTACTGCTACCAATGTGCTTAAACAAAACTGTTAAAGAAGCTGCAACAAAGACACTCATCAGCTTCATACACACTCCATACGCACACCCACTCTTGCGCATAACATAATGCACTGAAGTGGCTTTAGGTCTCTACTAAATCCACATAAGAGACAACTCAGACAAGTACACTGTACACATGACCAGGTAAACCCTTACGACGATATGCTAACGAATGGATAACATAAGAGGACATTTCAGATCGGCAGAGTTCACAAGGAAGATGACACATTTGGAACTCTTTCGACAGGTGTAACACATCCCTCCTGATCCCCTTCTGCTCATTAGCAAAAAATAATGAGATGTGACGGATGCATGACAGCAGATTCAAGCATACCAGAAACTGCATCCAGACATCATCCAACTGACAAGTCCTGAATCCTGGCCTCCTCGGGAAGACGGGAATAATTAGAAACATGATTTTCATGTGCAACTTAGGGTCATAGAACATGTGTCAAGCATTATCGACTCTTTTGCATGGAACCAAGCCGGTCCTAGTATTTGAAACTCCTCTTCACTTAAACTCCACATAAGATTCCAAATTATTTGCATGTGGTTGGAAACAAAAATTTACTCTTCAGCAAAGCAGGTAAAAAAGGGAATTCAATACTCCACTGCCTGTGACCCAACACAGCCATTCCAGAAGATTCTCCTACCACCTAATAGCTAGCGTGTCTACTGTCTAACCAACAAACTAAACTAGTTAACTGACTCTAACAGGAAAGTTTGCTGTCACTGACCCTCAGCCACACCAAAAAGTCACCAATTCCATTGAACCCCAATTTCTAGCTACCAAATAACACCCTGAAAGATTTATCCATGCCACATGAAGTTCCACTCCATACTAGTTGACTTCTAAACTGAATAAACAAGAGGAAGAAGTGAAATATTTGATTTTTCTGTAGCAGTTCTGGCAAGTGTAAGCAACCAATCCTGAGACAATTAATGCCTTTCGCATGATGATACAGCAATATTTTTTGGAATTCAAGACGTCATCCAACAAAACCTTTGTCTAGAAGCTTACAGGAGCCGGACATAGTTGCTCTATAGCACACCCAAAGTGACATCCATAAGTTACTTTTCAAGGAGGCCTATTCTGCCAAACTGAGATGCAGGTTGGAGCTGCAAGCCTACTAAAACCATGTACACCTCATCATCGAAAAAGACTATGTCATCATGAGACTATCTTTCATTTTTTGGGGGGGGTATGAAATTCCTACTGAATTTTTATCTTATCTGAAAAGGAACAAATGCAGTTCCAATCAAAAAAGGAAACATATCTGCAAAGTTATGCCAATAGCTTCATTTTCAAAATGTAAACTAAACAGCCATTAAAATACAGTTCGACATCTAGGTTAACAATCCAAGTTTCATTCAATCATCTTTTAATTAACCTAGAAACTTCACACTTAACATCCTAAAGACAATTACCTCTTGCTACGGCTCAAAGCACTACCTAAGCAAAGATGTTCTAAAAATAGAAAAGATTTAGCCTTTCCAAAGAATACTTCCACTGGAATATATGTTTCTTGAAGTTATTACATCAATCTAGATGATACAGCCAACGAAGTTAAGGAAGAAAAATATGGAGAACATAAAACAACGATACATTTAAAAATGATAAGTAATTCATCAAACTTACTCTTGACATCCTGCCGCAACAGAGACATAATGGCTTTATGTACTGCATCACGCTCCACATTATCTCCTAATAATAGCGAACAAAGATATTTAGTAAAATTAATTGGTGAAATAACACTATTTTGCGAACCCTTATAAGGCATCAAGGACAAAAATTACCCGCAACAAGCAGTTGAGCAAGGACGTCAACAATTTTCACCATATGCTCAGGTGTATCCTTGCAGAAAAGAGGAAGTCCACGAATAGCTTGTACACGCACCTTTAGCAATCAAAAAACACCCCAATATCTCTCAAATACATGGCTGACACCTTAGGGTTAAGGGCAAACAAAACTCGGCGTACATAAGATGTGGAGAGCACAAAATGAAGAGCTTGGCTGATCATACTAAATCAGAGTTTCAAAAAGGAAACTGAAGACATCAAGGAAAAAGAAGAAGATCAACACATGTGATTTTTAATCTAATCTCAACTGTGAATTATATCAATTACCAAATAGAATATCAATATTCCCTTAAAAATATGGAACTTCGGCCAAGAGATGTGGCTTGGCACAGCCCATAAAAAACCCAATATCTACACACGAAGGATTGAGAAACCATAAATAAAATGAAGATAAAATATTCACTTCCTGACCAATTTCAACACAGGCGTTGAGCAATTCATAGAACACTGGCATATAGTGATGCTGTTTCTCCAAACTACCAACCGAAACCATGACCAAATTACTATTTTCGGCCTAGTGAAATCCCCCATCCGCTACAAATACGAGTTCAATATATCTAAACAAAACTATTCAGAAAACCGTAAATCACTTACACCAAGCTCCTCATCCACGCACAAATATGAATGCTGATCCAGAGCTTGCTCGGAGAGCTCAGGGAAATACTTGAAAAACTTGGGTATCATTTGCGCCGCGAGCTGTTTCGCCTTCACACTGCCGTTCGCAGCAGCAATTATCCCCTCGTAATCCACCCGATTCTGCTCCTCGAAAGATACAGACGAGAATTTGATAATAATCTCCTCCATTCCCCACACAAAAAAGCTCGAAATCACGAGAACTCGAAATGCGCCGACTAACCTGGGACTTATCTTTGGCTTCATTGAGCCTTTCACCGTACTCGTAGAGCTTCTCGATGTCTCTGGGATCTTCTGTAACTCCCGCCATGATTAATTCGAATGTGGAAAGTGGGGTTAGGGTTTGGAGGTGGAAGGAGGGAACTTCTGGGTGTGATTTTAGTTTTGAAGATGATGGAGAAATGCTCCAAATTTCCTATAGTCTATGCATCAGACGGCATCACAAAAACTTTAAATACTACTAGTAGTTAATTAATAGAGATATACTCATGTACGAATATGTAATTAAATGGATTTACACAAATACGAAATAAAATATAGATTATTAATTAACCGTAACGTATATACAACGAAAAATACATATCAATTTCTGATAAATTCTCTAAATGGTAATAGTATTTTTCTTCACAGCCAATTTCGGGCAGTTAAAATCTCGTAAATTTTTGGTAAGAGATTTTCAAAACAAATCTATATAACTATATGATATTCATTAATATCATAAATTAATAATTAAATAATTATAATATGATTAAAAACTAGTATAATATTGCTTATTTTTCTTATAAATATAAAATGATAAATATACTTTTCAACTTTATCTAGAAGTACAAAATACCCTTCTTCGTATATGTTTTGCGGAAAAGTTTATGCTAAATTAGGTCGAGTGATTCTAACCATACTACAAAACTCATTTTGTGGTAGGAGAGTTGCTCTAACAATATCCTTGTTATTTATCTTTTAAGTCCTTTATTTTATTTAAATAACAAACAATTTTTATATTGTAGTATGTATATTGTAGTAAGCTATCCTTGTTGTTTATTATTATTGTTTTTTTAATTTAGGGAAAAGTTAAATGGATCAAATTCATCCACATCAATTACCTATAAAAGCTTCAATCAAATTTCAAAAGATTATTTTTCATTTTCACTTTTAACTTTAAATTTTCTTATTTTAAATAGGGGTTTGGCGGGAAAAAGCACATACTTGTTCGAATTTGCAATTTTAACACGTTTTTTTAAAACTTAGTCAATTAAATCAAGAAGTTTCAATTTTTTGCAATTTAAGACACGCTCTAACACCCATTTTTTTTTCGGCCACCGGAATGCTGACTTGGACGTCCACGTGGCCATCCCAAAACAACGTCATTTTCATAATGAAAAATATTTTGCAAATTAAATCATCATTGTTGGTCCGGAGACGAGTATTAGGTGTAAAGGGGGGGAGGGGGGGTGAATACACCTGATTGCAAAATTTTCCTCAAACGCGAAGGTCAGCTAAATACTGAGTTTTGCTACTGAACGAGTTCAGTACCAGATAAGTCTTCTGATCGCGGGGCAGAGTGATTCAACAGCTGATTTATTTCTACTGACTGAGGTCAGTATTGAGAAGTTCAGTCGCAGAATATTGTGCGGATAAGTGTGGGGCCCGTTTTGACTTCGTCTCTTTGAAAACATTTTATGCAAACCAAAACAGTTTTGGCTGGTCCACTTTTCAAGTCAGTTTCCCTCTGCTAGAGGTGTTCCAGAAATGTCTGCGATCGAGTAAATAGTTTATTGAAAGTATGATTTTGTAAACAGTTTGAACACAGATGCAATATAACAGTAGATGACACAAACAATTTTTAACGTGGTTGGGATACGCAAGATCCTACATCCACGGTCCTGCTGAACAGGAGGTCTTGTTGATTTATCTGAGCAAGCCTCGGCAAGGTTTCTGTGCACTAGACATAACCTTCTAAGCTATAGTCTTTAGCGACTTTACAAATTCAAACCGAAGTTTGAAGGATGATCTCCAACTATGCAGGAGTTCTTACAGTAAGAACAATTCACTAAAAGTGAACTCCTTCGAAAGTTTTAAGCTTAAAGATATTACAATGAATGCTCAGATAGAGAAGGGGAACTATAGGATCTCTAGAGAAAAGAACTAAACAAAGATGATCTTTAAAGAGCAAGTTCTTCGTTTTATTTGGTTTTGAGTTCGCTAGAGATTTGAGCTTCGATTTCTTTGGTTCCCGGTGTCTCTTGTGTCTGGAGACTCTTCTCTATTTATAGTTGTGACCCATACATAGATCCATTGGAGAGAACGATGCCACGTGTCACAAAACTCCAAGGAAAACGACCAGATGTTTTCGAAATATCGTCGCAGAGTGGTTTGACGTTCTGTGCATGAAAGCAGCTTTTGTGTCAGAGCAAGTAAGCTTTGTTTGCTTCTCATTGGTCGAGGTATGCGGCGGTAGGTGAGATTTGTTAGACATCAGGCTTCTACCTGAGTTGACTCTCTGAACCTCGTATACTAAATGTTCTCTGCTGACATTCGACTGGTAAGGGTCAGGCAATCGATTTTCCTTGTACGGTCTGCAACTGAGTCGCAGCCTATCAGTAGATCAATGCAATCGATTTGTTAGACATCAGGCTTCTACTGAATGTAGTCAGCTTCTAACTCGTAAACAATCAACGGAGCTCTTCACTCAATCAGTAGATCAAGGGTGATCGTACTGGGTCTTCTTCCAAAGTCTGCTGAAGAGAATCTTACGGTGAGTCTTTGTCGCCACCGACTCACGAAGACTCACGAGCTCTCTTGAACCGATGACTTGGGGTTACGGAACTTTAACTTATCTCTCGAAGTTCGAGTCCACAATATACCCCTTACAAGACTTAGACAAGATAATCTAACAATCAAAGCAAGTTTAACCTATTACATTATAACGGTTCCACACACACAGGGGTTAGGACTGGGTTTTGAGATCTTCAATTCTATAACAATACTATTCAGTATCCCTACAATTTCCCCCATAAACATTATACAATAGCGTCCCTACAGTTAATATAAATTACTGACTCATATCCCTACACATCTACTGAGTCAAGTTTTATGTACCCCCTAGCAATGGTCTACTAGACCACTGACTCATATCCCTACAATCACCTTTTAAATTTTTGCAATATAAGACCCGTATTTGAAAAAAAAAAGATTTTGAACTCTACTATATTCCAATGGAGAAAAATTATCATTAGTCAATTTCATATTTCTAACAAAGTAAATAGAATCTAATACTCCATCCTCCCACAAATAATGTCCCTCTTTCCTTTTCGGGACGTCCCACAAATAATGTCCCATTTCCGAAAATACTAAATTTTAACATACACTTTATTCACTTTATTTAAGAGGTCCCACCATCTCTACTCACAACTAGCAAATCTCCTAAATTTTTGTGCAAAAAAAAAAGGGACATTATTTGTGGGATGAAGGGAGTATGATTTTTTAAAATCATAAACAAATTTCAAAACAGCCTAATATCAAGTATTACATTCAAAAGCCATCAATAACTAGAAGTGTCTATAAAATAAGGTTATGCAAATCTTTCATTCGAATTTTAGCTGCAACTCTATTGAGTTGCAATATCATTTCCTTGTTCTCCCGCAGCAGCTCCCCTTCCCCTTCGACCTCTCCCCCGACTGCGAAATTGACACACGACCTGGATTCTTGGGCTGGTACCGATCTAAGATATAGAGCTGGTATCGATCTCACATGTAGACCTTGACCTCGACACACGGTTTGGCTTCTTGAGTTGGTATTGGTCTACCAAAAACTTGAAAGGTGGTGATTTAATTTACAAAAACTTGAAAGGTGGTGAATTTAATTTGCAAATACTTTTCATTATCAAAACAACGTCGTTTTGAGATGGCTACGTGGACGTCGAAGTCAGCATTTCGGTGGTCGAAAAAAATTGGGGTCGGAGCGTGTCTTAAATTGCAAGAAATTGAAACTTCAGATTTAAATTGACTAAATTTTAAAAATCGTGTTAAAATTGCAAATTTGGACAAGTTTGTATTTTTTTTTCGCCAAAACCACTTTTAAATATAATAAATATATAAGTACGAAGAATTTAATATAAAACTTATTATTAGCAATCCAAAAAAATTCTATATTTAATTTTTCATTTCAATTCAACTTTTCATTTTTGAATTAAAAATCATTAACATTTGAATTCTTCACTATTGAACTTTAACTAATACAATATCATATTTGTAATTTTTGAATAAATGTAATTTGAATGTATAATTTATTATATATCATCTGATAATTTTTTTATTTATGTAATATATAATTATTTTAAATAAAACAAATTTGTAATAATTTGAAAAAAGAAGGTAAAAAGTGTATATGTATTATTTTGATAGGAAATTAATTCTACAAAAATTTAAAAACATATAACTTCAATTTATCATTACGTTATGTTGGGAAATAATAGAAGTTTTGAATTATCTCAATCCCCTATTTGATTGATGAACCAGTCTGATGTACTTAACAAATTGTTTCCGCTCGTGTCTGTATAGTCAGGTTGAACGTTTGCTTTCAGTTAGGCTTGCTTGTTTTAGCCTGTGGAACCGATTGAGTCGAGCTTCTAAGCTGACAACTTTCAGGATGTTTTGATCTTCAGATCAATGAAGGCTACATTGAAGACTCAAATGGGAAGTCAGTACAAGGTACAAGACGCAATATTCAAAGTTGATGGTCAACAGAGCAAGACGACAATATCAAAATCAACATTAACTAATCTCAGGCCGCCATATCAGCCCTAGTCAAAGGGAGACAAAACAATACCCCGTACAAAATTTGCAGAACCAAGTAGAGCGCGACACGTGTCCATACAATCAATGCATAAGACCGTTGTCAACACAGAGCTAATGGGAGATCGATCTAGTTCAACGGATCTTTCATCTAGCTCACCTATAAATAGCAGAAGACCTCTCTCAACAAGGTTACGAAATTTCAAACACGCCCAAGCATACTCAAGCTAAAGAACCTCCTGCCACATCGTTTTTACTCAAGTTCATTAGCCAATAAATTCCTTCTGTTGTTCATACTCCAAGTATTCATAGCTTATCATAAGCTTGAAGTCAAGAATGTTTGAGACTCTTGTTGTTGAAAAACCCTAAAACCCCCATCTTATCTTGTTGATTAGAACAAAGTTGGTTAATAGATTATTGAGTAATTAATCATTTTGGTATCTAAACTTTCAAATTTTTTGAGTTTTGGTGTCCTTACTTCAAAAGTTGTATATTTGGTGCCTAAACTTAAGAAACACTAGCAATTTTGGTGTCTTTTATTATTTTAATAATTAAATAATATTATATTGATTTAAAGAAAGGTAAAATTGTAAGATTATGTAAACTTTTTAAAAAAAATATTTTTTTTATAATAATAATGATTTTAAACTATTAAAATAATAGGTTATGATAATTTAATACTTTATGTTAATTTTATTTAATAGTTAATTATTTATGTTTTATTTTCAATGTTTAAAATAACGTAATAATTTATTTTAATTTTTTAATTTTTGTAAATAATTTTTTTTAATGTTGCACAAACATTACAATGTTAAAATGAGGTCTAAAAGTTATAGCTATATATATAATTATTAAACTATTTTGATAATAATATTATTATAAGAATGTGTGTTTAATTTGTTAAAAATAAATGTTAAATTGTGAGACACCAAAACAGAAATAATTTGTGAAGTATGGGCACCAAAATTGCAATTTTTAAAGAATGGGCACCAAAAATCAAAAAAAGTGTAAGTATAGGCACCAAAATCGCAACTTTCTCATAGATTATTTGATAGATAGTTTGACAGGTTGTTTGTATGTGTTGATGTACAACTCGTCAGTCTACGAGCAGCCTTAGTGGATTTCTGCTGAGAAAGCAAAAGAGTGGACGTAGGTCTTGTGAATCTGAACCACTATAAAAATCTGTGTTATTTACTACTCCCTCCGTCCCACTAATTCTGTCCTAGTTGACTTCGGCACGAAGATTAAGGGGGTGTTTGGTTCATGGGTATCCTGCCCTACTATGGGAATCACCCGGGTTTGATACCAATATATTGTGTTTGGTACGTGGGTATCAATACCGTACTATGGGTATCAAACCCATGTGCGTATGGATTTTTTGATACCCAAGTGATTGATGGGTATGAGTTTTGATACCCATATGGGTATCAAAATTATATTTTATGTATTATTTTTTAAAATTAAAATTTATTTTTATAATATTATATAATAAGAATAATGATATAAATATATATTTTCAATTTTATAAATAACAAGTATCATTAGTTAGAAATATTTTAGCATGAATATAAAAATATTTTTTCTAAAAAAAATATATACACTTATTGTATAAAAACATTTTAACATAATTTATAAAAATGTTTTTAAATTTTTATTAAAATAAATATTCAATAATCGTAAAAATATGTAGAAAGTATCTTTGCAATTATGTTTTGAAATATTATATCTTTTTTTGTAAATAATTAAATAAAAGATAATGTACTTTTTATTAAAATATTCTTGTATTAAATTTCACAAAATAAAAAAACATAACTCATGTCATTATTATTTATCACGTTAGAATATTTACAAAATTATCATAATTTTTTTTATATAAAATTATCCATTCCCATTGAAGCCTAAGTACAACCAAACATCATATTTGGTTATCATACCCATTCACTAGCAAATGTCAAACATCATTAAAGGAATTGCTCATACCCATACCCAATCATCCTACTATCATACCCATTACCATTGGCATACCCGAATTCTTACCAAACGGCTCCTAAGAAATTTTAGTTTAGTGTGTATTTTATGAGTTTTAATTGTATAAAGAAAATGACACAGTTTTCGATGAGTGGTTGGTGGAAAGAAATGAGAATTATCCAAATTTTTGCAAGGCTAGTAAAAGGCAATCGATTTTTATTTTTTATACTTTTTTTATATTGTATTTGAAGAAATAATCTAAAGTTTTCAAAAAGATAAAAATCATAATTTTCTGAGTTCGGAGCAGAACATAATCGAGTGGGAGATAGATTTTTGAAGAGAGAGAGTATAAGAATGTGGGGGTTGAGTAGTGAGTAAGGGGGACCCACTTCATTTTATGTTTAAAAGTAATTTTTACTATTTTAGGAAAGAGGACAGTAATAGCGGGATAGCCCGATTAGGCAAGTAGGACAGTAATAGCGGGACGGGGGGAGTATTTCATTGCATCAGCTCACTGTTCATTACACTATATTAGATTATATGTTGCATCAAGAAAAGCATATCTTATCTAGGGCCTATCAGATTTCGGCATTTGTTATCTGACTGACTCACTACCAGTCAGCATCTAATCTAAAAAAATAAAGTTTGACATCAAGTGTATTCTCTCTTTCTCCCCCCCCAATATACCTGAAATCGTACCGGGACCAACATATTATAAATAAAGTAAAAGAAAATTTTCAATAGGAAACGTTATAAATATTTTCATTCATTATATTAATGAGATTAATGTTAATAAAAATTACATAAATTGAATATTTATAGTTTATTAGCGAAGGAGATTATATGTCTATGAATTGATTTATTTTTTTATTAGTTAAGCAGTACTCCCTTCGTCCCACTCGGATGTAGGATGCTATTTGCAACGATGGTCAATCGGTGTTAGATACTCCCTCTGTCCCTAATGAAACGTCCTATATTCTATTTTGGATTATCCTACATAAATGTCCTCGTTCTTAAAAAGAAAATAAATTTATCTCACAAAAATTCTTTTTTTTGTGGGCTTCATTCACACCATTCTCTCTCTCTTAACACACAAAAGTCCACCGCATAAATTATCGTGACGAAAAGAAATAGGATGTTTCATCCGAGACAGAGGGAGTACTAGTTATTTTTTCAAGGGGATTAATGTGATTTTGATTCTTTATAGTTTATTAGTGATCCCCTTCACTAATAAAATAATAAACTATAAAGAAGTGAAAATATACCTTATAAAAGAAATACCTAAATAATTAGTGTCAAATAAGTAGTAACAAAGAAGTGTATTAGATACTAATTATTTGTATACCTTATAGTATTAGATCGGTCAAAATAGTATTAGGATTAAATTAATATGATTTTAATTCATTTTATTAAATTAATTAGATTAATGTTAATAAAAAGTAGAAGTATTAATTAGTGTTAATTGATATTTGACCAAGATTAATTTACATATCTAATAGAACTTACTTGCTAATATATTAAACTAAAAGGGTAGTTTAGTCACTTAAATTTTGATTGAAGTTATTTAGGGTAATTGATTTAGATCAAATTGATTCATTTAGCATCACCCTTTAATTTAATTCACAAACTCATTTTTTGTTGCAGTTTGGTAGATGGTGTCGTAAATCACAAACTCATTTATTAGTGTTTTTTTATTTAATTGAACGTTGTAGTAAGTTTTACATCATGGAAATCTTTATAATATCTCGATTTTATATTATCAAATTAATCTAATTACTACTAAATAAAACCTTTTGAATTTATTTACTATAGAATACATTAAAGCTTAATTACTATTTCTAAGATTGTACGAAGGTTATTAATGATTTGAAAGTTGAGTGGGTTAATGTATAATTTAAGAATATATTTAATTGGAAATAAAAAGATATATGAAAGATAATATACAAAGAATATTCTTTAGAGTTTAATGGTTGAAGTTAAATTATTATTTGATATATTAGATACTGGAAAATGAGTTTGAGTTTGAGGTTAATGATTGGAGATGACCATAATCCTTATGGTATGGAATAATGTTACATTATGTATTGGTCCAGAGACGAGTCTTCAGGTATAGAGGGGGGAAGGGGGGAGGGTGAATACACCTTAGTCCAAGTTTCAACTCAAAACGCGAAAGTCAATCTTATACTAAATGTGCTCATTGAATGATTCAGCTAGCCAACTTAGTTTTCTTGATCGCGTGGACAGAGTGATTCAAACTACAAAATCCCGTCTACTAACTTTAGTCAGTCTACAGTAAACTCAGTACAAGAATTAGTGCGGAAGTGTAGGCTCGATTTTATCATCTCTTGTTTGAAAAACGTTTTTACAGAAATCAATTCAAGTCGTGCTTGTGCATATGTTCAGCTATACTGAAAATCTGCCTTATGAAGTTTGTAAAACTATTTTATGAAGAGTGAATAGTAAGCTAATAAAACAATAAATGCACAAGCAGTTTTTAAAGTGGTTTGGATGCGCAAGATCCTATGTCCACTATCCCAAATAACCATGAGGTCTTAAATTTATTGTACTGAGCAAGTCTCAGTCGATCTGTACACCAGACATATACTCTAGTTATAATCCTAGTGACTTTACAATGTTCGAACACAATGTTTGAGTTTCTCCAACTAAGAATGATTTCTTACAGGAAGAACAATTCAAGATATGAACTCCTTCAATGTCTAAGCGTATGATCTAACATGGTTGGCTTAGATAGAGAATGAGAATAAAATATCTCTAGAGAGAAGAACTATAGGGATATCTATCTATGCAGAGAGTTCTTAGCTGAGTTTGCTTTGAGTGTGCTAGAGTTTTGAATGCTTGAATAGTTTGTGTTCCCTTGTTTCTTCAATGCTTGAAGATCGATATCTATTTATAGTCTTGACCCATGGAAAGATCTGTTGGAGGAGACCTAACCACGTGTCAAAAATGACAAGGAAAACGGTCATCTCGAATTTGAATGCTACTGTAGAGACTCTCTTTTTCGGTCTTGAGGGCAGCTTTGTGTCAGTGGCAACTCCTTATTAATCGAGGTTGAATTGTAGGTGGGGCTTGTTCAAACTCCAAAGCAGATACTGAGTTGACTTCCACTGATACTTCGGACACCTTTTACTGAGTTGTCTTCTACTGATATTCTTTTGAGATATTCAGCTAGCAGGCCAATTCCATTGAACCACATTCAGTAGATTTTGAACAACCATACTGAGTCTTTGATACTGAGTCCATCCAATTGAAACATGATAAGTTACTAAATCTATCAGCTACTGTACTCTAGCTAGCCTACTGAGTTCCTAACATGCTAAACTCAACTAAACTATTACAGTATAAGGTTCGCCACTCAGCTAGATGTTTTGGGATCTTCAAATATTGTCATACTGAATCATATTCCCAACATCATGTTTTAAATTTTATAATCAAGTACTCGTTGTTTTAAAAACAAATGAGGGGATATAGATTATTCTCATTCATTACATTCAATCAACCCAGCTTTTACTCATTCATTTCTCCAACTCCACAATACACTGAAGGAATAGAATTATACCTGCCTCCTTTGTATGTTGCAGTAGCTTTGATTACTGCTCCTCTTCAGATCTTCTAATCTGTGTCCCGGCCTTCTACTTCCTCTGCATGGTCAGAGATCTAAAGAAAAATATTGTTGGGTTATGAGTCAGTGATTGCTTAGATCATCACTTAGAGGTTACTTTGAATTGTCATCAGTAGTTCATGTATTAGGGCTTATTGCTATATTTCGGTAATGGGGGAAATTGTAGTGTTTTATCGCTATAGAATTGAAGATCCCAAAACTTGTCTTGTACCCTTAGTGTGTTGTTTTCGGACTAGATGATGTAATAGGCTAGACTGTTCATATTTTCGTTATCTGTTTTTGTCTAAGTCCTATAAGGGGTATTTGTTGGTCTGAACTTCAGTAGGAGGTTAAATTCCAGAACCCCATGTCATCAGTCTGTAAGAGCTCGTGTTCTCAGGTCTCCAGCTGACTATTATCAGTAGAAGATTCCCATCAGCTAACCTCCAGTGAAGATACATTATGAAGAGCTCAGTACCTTCAGAGTCACCAACTGACTGCTCTCAGTAGAAGACTCTTATCAGCCGACTTAGATGAAGAAGTCAGTACGATCGTTCCAGATCTACTGTATCCGATAGGAAACGACTGCCCGACTTTTACTGTCATTCGAAAGTCAGCAGAGGATCATACGAGGATGAGTGAGAGTCAGCTCAGATGAAGACTGATGTCTGACAAGTCTCACCTACCACAAACCTCGACCAATGAGAAGCAACCAAAGCCTTACATGCCTTGACACTAAAGCTGCTCTCATGTATAGTGACCAACCACTCTGCGACGCTACTTCGAAACTTATGGCCATTTTCCTTGGACGTTTGTGACACGTGGCATCGTCTTCTTCAACGGACAAATGTTTGGGTCACAACTATAAATAGAGAAGCTTTTTCGAGCTCAACGCACGGGATATCAAAGGGAATACACGCTCAAAGCATTCAAACTCTCTACCGCTTTCACAACGATCCAGCGAAGAACTTGCTTAGTTGAATATTTATAGTTCTTCTCTCTAGAGTTTCTTTAGTTCCCTCTTCTCTATCTAAGCTCCACTGTTACATCCATAGCTTAGAACCTTTGAAGGAGTTCACTTTCAGTGAATCGTTCTTATTGTAAGAACTCCTTCATAGTTGGAGAAAATCCCCTCACCTTCAAACTTCGGTTTGATTTGTAAAGTCGCTAAGGACTATAACTTATAAGGGTCTGTCCAGCGCACAGATACCTTGTTGAGGCTTGCTCAGATTAATCAACAAGACCTCCTGTTTCAGCAGGACCGTGGACGTAGGATCTTGCGTATCCGAACCCCGTTAAAAATTGCTTGTGTTATTTACTGCTGCATTGTTCTCAAACCGATCTACAAACTCATACTTTGCATAAAACGTATTTAAAAAGTGCACTAGCCAAAACAGATTTATTTTGTGAAAACTTGTTTTCAAATCTAGACGAAGTCTATCGGCCCCCACACTTATCCGCACAAAACTCTCCGACTGAGTTCTTAACATTGACAAAAGTCAGTAGGACAAACTCAGTAGTTGAGCCACTCTGACCCGCGATCAGAAGGTTACTATTTGGCACTATTCATCAGTCGCACTCTACAACTCAGCTGTCCTTCGCGTTTGAGGAAAAACTTGTAATCAGGTGTATTCATCCCCCCCCCCCGCTCTACACCTGATACTCGTCTCCGGACCAACAAATATAAATATTGTCTCTCTCTCTCTCTAGAACATATTTATGTGTATGGGTATGCGTGTATTTGCATAGAGATATATAGGCTCAAAAAACCATATATTATATTAATATTTGTAGCTCATTAATTTTAACTATACTTACAATGATATAATAAATTAATTTGTTGGGCTACTTTTATTTATCAATTAATTAGCACAACCAATTTGTTGGTCAAGAGACGAGCCTCGTGTGTAGAGGGTGGGGGGGGGGGGGGAGGGGGTGAATACAACTGAAAGCAAATTCTTTCTTAGAACGCGAAAGTCAGTATGACTGAATATTGCTACTGAGCAAGTCAGTTTCCAGTTAAGCTTTCTAGATCGCGTGGGCAGAGAGTTCCTCTACTGAGTACAGTCTACTAACTTATGTCAGTGAATAGTAATTCAGTATCAGAAATTGTGTGCGGAAGTGTAGGCCCAAAATAAGTTCGTCTCAGTTGAAAACCCATTTTATCCTGTTTGATTTAAGGTCAGTTTTATGCAATGTGAATAGTTATCAATGCAACAATAAATCAACACAAGCAAATTTTAAGGTGGTTTGAATATGCTGGATCCTACGTCCGCTGTCCTGAACAAAGCAGGAGTTCTTCAGGAGTTCTTGATTAGCTTATATTGAGCAAGTCTCAGTCGATCTGTTCACTGGACAGATACGTTCTTGTTTGCTTATACTGAGCAAGTCTCAGTTAATCTGTACACTAGACAGATATCTACTTATAGTCGTAGTGACTTTACAATCTCAACTGTGAAGGTTTGAGTTTCTCCAACTATGAAGGAGTTCTTACAATAAGAACAATTCACAAAGATGAACTCCTTCAAGGTTTCTAAGCTAATGATATTACAATAAGCACACTTAGGTTAGAGAAGGGGAACTAAAGGATCTCTAGAGAGAAGAACTAAGATGATCTTTTAAATAATCAAGTGTTTGACTTTGAGTTCGCTAGAGTATGTTCGCTTGAATGCTTGGTTCCTTTTTTCTTTTGCATGAAGGCTCTTCTCTATTTATAGTCTTCGATTCATGAATAGATCCGTTGGAGGAAGTCTAGACACGTGTCAAATAAGACAAGGAAAATGACCATATCTATTTTGAATATCGCTGTAGAGATTTCCTCCTTCTCAGTCTAGGAGCAGCTTTATGGCAGAGCAGGTAGAGTGCTGGTAGGTGAGGCTTGTTTAAACTTCAAGTGTACGATAAGTTGACTTACTCTGAATCCTCGGGCCTTTTACTGAATTGTCTTCTACTTCCATTCTCATGCTTCTGAGTTTTCAGCTTGCGGCTTGAATTCCTTTGCAGATTCAGTTGGTTATAAGTTATCCAACTGATGTCTTCGATACTGAGTTCCTTCGGCTGAGTGGCAGATCTTCTACTGAATGCATCAGCTACTGAACTCTAGCCTACTGAGTTCCTAACATGACGAACTCAACTAAGCTATTACATTATCTAAGGCTCATCATCAGCTAGGGGTTTTGGGATCTTCAAATCTTATCATACTGAATCTCATCCCAACAATTTTTCCTTATTTGATGATGCCAAAACCTTTTACAAACTATCTCTAACAACAAGGCTGACTATCTAAACAACACAATTCCTATTAATCATGAAGTCAATTACTCTTATATCATAAGACCAAAGTCTTAACAATTTCCCTCTAAAACGTCTAAAAGCAATTTCCCCCTTAGATAGATGTCTAAGTAGTGGAGTACAGAGAGAAACACAGAAATATAAGTAGCCATATGGGTGTGTGTTCTGATCACTGAGGTGATCAGTAACTGTTGAACGATAAGGAACACAACCAATTGACAATGAGTAGTTGTCGAAGGCCAATAGAAATAGAATATCATATATGATCAGAGGTTACAGTTATAGGATATTTTATTCTATCAAAACTAAGACTAAGAGGAATTAGTTGGGCTTCTTCTTGAATTGTTGCAGTTGTGCCTTGAAGTCAGCAGATTTTTTCTCTGGAAGCTCAAGACCGTAAGATGAGTAGACTTTGTTCCTCAGTATCTTGATTTCTTCCTTGTCTTCAACATCATTCCTGTCCAGACTTCTTCTATATATGGAATATTGAATTTCTTCCTCAATCTCCTTGTTACAGATATTTCCTTGTTGCATGAGAGGAGGAGGTAGAAGTTTGTACTCAAGTGTCTTGAGAGTCTTACCTGACTATTGTAGAATGGTTTGGACTTTAGCATAGAGTTCAAGTTCAGCACTTATCAAGAATTCCTTGAAGGTTTTGTCAGGATCATCCTTCTCACTGACTGTCTCCCAAATGTAGTAGCTCTTGATGAAGTCGACTTTGGCATGTTCCCATTTCTGATTGATCTTAAAGGGCACTCATTCATCAGTCCTTGGAAAGATAACTCTCTTGATGTTGTTTCCTTGTTCCCTCCTTCCAAGTATTTGGAAGTGGTGGGAATGCTTCTATCCTTCTCGGGGATTCTCTCTCTGGATTCTATCCTTTCTCGGTTAGTCGTCCCGAGGGCCTCAAGGTTTGCTAATCTTGCTCTTTCTCTTGCAACTTGTACTTGTGCGGCCTCGGCATTGATATCTAACCCTCTTTCGCAGCATCCCATATCTCCTTCATCTCGGTTCTTCTTGCTTTGAAAGTTCGATGCATGGGATAGTATACGAGCTTCCGGGGTCACTAGGTCCAATGACATGGACTTAGAAGCTTCATGCTTCTTCTCGGCTTCTTTAGACTTAGGGATTTGAGCAAGGCTCTATTTGGATTGCACAGGAATCACAGATCTGGTTCTGATAGGAACTGCAGATCTAATTTGTATGCCTTTCTTGGCCTTTGTCTTTCTTTCGTCCTGTTCTTAAAGTTCTCGCGTCAGCTTTTCATCATAGGTGAGCTGCTCGTCTGGCGTTTTGAACTTAAGTTTCTTGGCTTTTGGAGGACTAGGGGAGGTAGGTGCTTTGCCTTTCGCAACTGACTTGACTGGCTCATCTTCGGTAAGACCTTCTAGGTGCTCGATCCACTTCGATCCATCGCTTCTTGATGAGTGGTTTTTATACCATCTCATTGTATTCTTTTTAAGCTTATTTACATCATTTTCTATCCATTTTTAGCTTTTGTTTTGTTTAGAATTATATATTTTCGATGATTTTTGGTTTTGTAGGTTTCTCGCGCGTTTTGAGCATATTTGGTGGTATTTGGCACCAAAATGAAAGAAATCATGACCATTGATGCATTGTTGGAAAATATGGATTTGTTTGGATGAAGAATGAAGAGGATTTGAAGTCGGATGTTGGACAAACCGTATTTCGGAGCTCATGTAACAAGGCAGATGGAAAATCGCTGATCAGAAGGATCTAATGATCTTAGAATCCAATCTCCACCGTCCACATCGTAGCTCTATGTGTTAGAAACATTGTGTTAGATTTTCGTGATGATCCAACGGTTATCGAAGGAGATATCATGTTTTTCCCAAAACTGGTCAGTGTAGGAAATTGTGTTCTCGATCGAAGACGTCAGACTGCGGTCCGCGTTTTGTGCTGGACCGCGGTCCGCGTTTTGTGCTGGACCGCGGTCCTCTATGTTCTGACCCAAAAACGCAAATTTTTGCTGGAGTCAGACCGCGGTCCGACTTTTGTACTCAACCGCGGTCCGCGTCTGTTTAGACCCTAACTCGTTTTTTCTCGGCCGGAAACGTATATAAACTCTTCCGGACTTCTTTCCTACAAATGACACACCATATTTTCGACCTCTTCGACCCTCCAAAGCAGATAAACACCCAAAGCATCCCTCCATTGAAGATTCAAGACGAAGATTGAAGACCACAACCCGAGAACCAAGTGCGAGGATCAATCCGCTTGATTCTAGGTTGTATTATTCCTTCTCAGTTTTGTTTAGGGTTTTGATACTCGAATTCTATGGATTCTTTTTGCATATCTTGTGATTGTTCTCCTACAAATATGAGTGGCTAAATCCCCTTGTGTGGGGGTTTAGCAGGACCTATGTTTTTGATGAATTGATTCAAACCCTAGTTTTCAATGAATGAATTATTTTGCTTCTTAATTGTTGAGTCTGCTTTTGATTTCTCTATGATTCTTTAATGTGACTGACCATCATCTTAGATAATTGTAGAGAATATAAGTAAAAGGTAACACGACGGATCATACCCGGTTATTTATTTAGACATGCAATTAAGTATCTAGATTGTCACCATTGGTTTGGGATAGTTTAGATGGTTCTTTAAATCCTTGAGCATGATATAATCCTTAGGTTCATGATATGATCACTTGATTGACCCTCAGGATTATAAGTTAGAGAACTCCCGCCATCATACGGAATCCCTAGAGCCTTAGTGGATGAACCAACAAAATAAATTCATAAATGCTAGCTAGAGAATGGAAATAAATCGATCATCTCAGACATAGTGATTGTTAAACCTTTGCACTCTTCATCAAATCTTGAAACCTCACCCATTTGCTTTAATTTTACCCGCTCTTTTACTTTCTTGCTACTTTAATTCCGTAGTTTAGAATAAGCCAACGAAGGATAATTGATGGTTAGAAACGATACCTTCCTCCTTCGTATGTTGTCGCGGCTTTGATTGTTGCTCCTGTGTCAGATCTTCTGATCTGTGTACCGGCCTTTTTCTCCCTCTGGGTGGTCAGAGAACTGGAGAAAATATAATTTATGTCTATCTTCACTCACGCACGACATGATTTTAATTTGTGAATATATGTTATCTGTTTCTGAACAGAATACTAATATATATAGGATTCAAAAGCCAATATAATATTAATATATTTGTAGCCCATTAATTTAATTATATTCCTAATGGACTTCCACATAATTAGCCCATAATATAATTAATTAATCCACTGGGCTACTAATATTTATCAATTAATTGGCCCAGCCAATTAATTTCAGATAAATAACATTATTAAATAATGTAAAAATACATTAATCCATTAATAATGATTTCTGAGAGACAATAAATAACTAGGCAACTAATTGGGCCAGATCAGGGATCCAATACAAGAAATAAAGCTAGGCCTCAAATTAATTAATTATCTATGCTCAGCCCAGAGCAAAATTAATTAATAAACACATATTCATTCCACTAGAGAATCCGTGCTGACTTACCCCTTTATCCCAAATTGAGCAAGGGCTTGTATTTTAGACTTAATCGATCTCCGTATTTAAGATAGAAATATCCGTTAATTAATTAAGCTCACTGGCAGCTTAAATTAATTAACATCTTATATTCCTGAGTAGTACCACTCGACTTATTAACACACCTGAACTTAATCAACCGGCCGGGTTTAGTGTGTTAATCCTTTCGAGTTCCTCAGGAGATATTATCAACCCATTTTACTAGGATACGGATGCAAGATACGGGACAACCAGATCCGAGCCACAAATAACTACTAACACCCAAGATACGTAGATCCGGTCGCGATGACGTTCACCATAGTAGGTCAAAGTGATAGATAGCCAAATGCACTCAGCTGAAGTCTTACCAAGCTTAAGACCAACAAAGTCACCGAGATCTTGGTTTTCCACTAAGGTCAGTTAGGAAAACACATCTCATTGTGATCCATCAATACACCACCTTAAGTGTACCAGTAAAGACAAGCAGCTAAGACAAGCCACTTCTTATCTAAACTGCAGCTTAAACCGACAACTTATCCTTAAGTTGTCTCAGCTGTGATAACTGTTTATATCTTGTCAGTTCAACCAATTTGTGTTGTCTTTTGTGATACCCGACACACCACACAAATCTAACTTTTATACAAGATAAGGATAACATGTGCAAATATACATATTTATCAGATAGGAGAATAAAACAGTGGTAAGGACAAAAACACATTGTATACAAGCATAAAAAGTGTTTCCAGTATACAAAATCCCAACAGCCAAACCCAGTTTAGGACCAAGCAGATAGTGAAATAATTAGGATAATTAGAACCCAACTGAGTCCTTGTGAGATCGACCTCGGGAGTTGATAGATTAGGCATTACACCGATTCGTGCACTTGCGAGAATTGAATTTGTTCATCACTTCTTCTACGGGTTCTCCTGACACTTCCTCATTTTCTTCTTCTATCATTTTCTTCTCAGTTTCTTTCTCTTCAACCTTAATAAGGGTCAGTAGTTTAATCTTCCTACTTCCTTCCCCTTTTTGGCATCATCTACTAGGCTTGCCAAGGCTGTGACCTTTGTCGTTAGGTCTGCTACTGAGAGACTGATAGATTCCAGTTTAGCGTCAACATCCCCGGCGGCATCAGTTTACTCATTCCATCTCTTATCATGGTCAGCATTGACAGCTTTGAGTATGTCAGACTTTGTAGCTTCAATCCGTCATAGGTAAGTTTCTACCAAGTCAGTAGCGTCTTTCTTGATAGCAAGGTCGGCATTAGCTTGTTCCACAAGTGCTTTTGATAAACTTTCAGTGGTTAGCTTGTTTCGCTCTTCGACTACTTTGATGACTTGATCCAGTGCATTGGCCATGGTTTCAGAGAATTGTTTGGCCTGAGTCTGCAGGATGTTCTGATACTGAGAGAGCAGATCAGTCCTTTGGCTTCAAGTGCTATGCTGAGGATCTCTTCAGTATTAAGGGAAGTTGGAGTACTGATCCTCTATACTTCTGAAGCCAAGTGGCCTAGCTTCAGGGTCTGAGCCTCAGAGAGTTGGTTCCATTTGTTGTTTACGTCCTGAGCAAGAAGATGGTTTTTATGACCCTGTCGCTTGAGACACTTGTTGATAGACACCACATTAATGTCCTTTATCTCAGCAGCTTGATATCAAGACTACTTCGACTTAGGCTGAGATGTAGATGGTGTAGAGATAACAGCACCTGATGAAGGCGGTGGAGGTGGTGAGTCATCTCTGGGAGATTTCCCACTGGTATGCATCCTTAGGTGACTCGGTGAGAGTTAGGTGGAGCCTGGGGCTGAGTCGTCGATTTAGTAGGCCCCTTTTGACTCAGGAGCATGAGCATTGTTGAGCGAAGGTCGTCCATAGATGTTATATTTGCTGGCTCTCCGTAGCCTATCTCCTCCTTCAGCTGTTGCTCCTCCTTTATTAGTTCAGGGACAGTCCTGAGGTTAATGGTCTCAGCCAATAGATCTCATTCTAGAAATCTGAGATGCATTTGCACCCTCGCCCTGACTGCTATATCCACGAGATCAGAGTGATCTAGGATGTCAGGAATCTCGTCCGCGATCTCTTCAGCAGCTCTACTTTGAGCTATCAGTACTGAGTCGGGACTAATGTGGAGACCTCAGTCTGAGGAATGTCAGTTGGAATGTCTGAATGGGTCTCCTCTGAGTGTATCCATTTGACTTTATCTTCCAGAGTCACGTCCTCCTTACCGGAATCTGAATCTTGGATAGATACGGTCTCAAGGATCACTTGTTGGAAAATCGAAAAATGTTTATATATATATATATATATATATATATATAAATTAGTTAGTTATTATGGAAAGTTAATTAGCATTTATTGCTAATTTGACTTGGGCAAAATTCAGCCCTTTTCGATCGCATTTTCGAGCCTCGATATTTATTCGATTTAAGAATTGAGATATATGACGTCGATCTACGTTTCGATTAGATAATTATAGTGTGCTTAATTTCTCGATTCCGATTTTTGGTGAGTGAGAAATAGTGGCTCAAAGTTTGGGGGACAAAACTAATATGTTACCTAAAGTGGAGAAACTTACCTTATTCGGGTTTTGGAGAGTTATTACATTAATCAGTGTCCCACGTCGATTAATGAATAATGTTTTGTGTGGTATTTAAGTCTCTACCACATTGTAGGAGATAACTAAGTGACATGTGGTGGGCTTGGGCCACACGTGCTCATGCGCGCGAGCCTTTTCGCTGACCGCCTCACACGCGGTGCGGCGCGCGCCCGCCCGTGCCCGTGCTCGGCTCCGGCTCGGCTCCGGTTCCGGTCCGGTCCGTGTCCGTGTCCGTGTCCGTGGACTTAGATCTTGGCAATTGGTCCTTTGGGTGGTCCGTCGGGCTTGTTCGTCGGGCTTGGCAGTTGGGCTAGGTGGGCTGGCCCAGTTGTCGGTGTAGTGAACCAGTTACACCTGATTCCTCTCTCCGTGGTGCAGTGCTCCTGCTCCACCAGAGTGTGTCTTTTTGGAAGGATCTAGAAGAGACTCTTCAGCAGCCAACCTTCCATATCTCCACTCCCCACTCCCCTGGACACGTCAGCCTGCCTTAATTGGCAGGTGTTACTCAACAACCTTTCACCTGAGCTGGGACTGCCTATAAATAGGATCAGTCTGCATGCCATTTAAACACACCACATCTCACAAGCATTCTAGTTGCATTCTTAGCTCAAGTCTTCGGCCTGGCCCCTCGTCGGAAAAGTCCAGTTCGCCGGAGCTCGTAGATTTTGCGATGCTGCTATCTTCGAGACGTTCGTCGTTTCATCTTTGGGGACGATACGCCAACACCGAGAGCACTACCGGGACGTATTTCATCTTGCGGAGAGAGGACTCCTCGACTCGACAAAGTTTTGATCTCTAGCTTTAGTTTTATTTGTGTTTTCCGACTTACTTTTGTGGTTGTAATAGCAGCTTTTGTAACCTACAATCGCAAAACGAAATATCCTACCTACTCAAGCTGCTTGAAAACATGTCTTCGTCATCTGCTGCCATCTCCGACGCTGCCGCCGCCGCTGCTTCTGCTGCCGCCACCAACCCCGCCGTTTTTGACGTCATTATCTCCTCGCCAACGTAGTTCCACCGGTGTCTGTCCCTACACCTACTCCTATCTTTGCTAATCCAACCCTCACTGCCATGTCCGCCGCTACCGATGCTAGGATAGCACTTCACCGTGCTAATGCCTCTAACACGGCATTCAACTTCAATGCAATGTCCTCTGCCTTGCAGAGCAATGTCCCTTTTGGGAGTGTGAACCACCATGGAGTGGTGGGGGGTTCGAACTCGACCCTGACGGCACCTCTGCACTCGTCTAGAGTGTTGCCCACTGCCGAGAAGCCGTCCAAGTTTGGTGGAGCCGACTTCAAAAGGTGGCAACAAAAGATGTTGTTCTATTTGACAACATTGGGGTTCACCACTGTGCTGATGGAGAATGCACCTGCCCCTCCAAATGACAACGAAGAGAACTTGGAAGTCCGCATAGCCTATGATAATTGGCAAACTTCTGACTACTTTTGTAAAAACTTCTTGCTTAGTGGACTAGATGATAGTATGTACAGTGTATATGCAAATGTAAAGACCTCCAAGGCAATTTGGGAGGCACTTGAAAGAAAATACTGTACTGACGATGCAGGTACCAAGAAGTTTGTAGTCGCCAAGTTCTTAGACTACAAAATGGTGGACTCTCGACCGGTCATGGAGCAAGTGCAAGAGTTCCAACTCATTATCCATGACGTCCACGACGAAGGTATGCTTTTGCCAGATGCTTTTATCGTGGCAACTGTAATTGAGAAGCTTCCCCCGAGCTGGAAGAACTTCAAGAGCTACTTGAAGCACAAGCGAAAGGAAATGACGCTTGAGGACCTTGTGGTCAAGCTCCGCATCGAGACCGACATGAGGACTCGAGATGGGAAGGGCAAAGCACCCGTGGAGCCAAGAGCCAACCTTGCTGAGAAAGGTGGAAACTCCAACAATGCTAAGAGAGGGCGTCCGAATAGCAACCCCAAAGGGAAGGGCAAGGTGCAAGCCCGCAAGTTTGAAGGGGACTGCTACAACTGTAGCAAATCCGGCCACATGTCCAAGGACTGCCGAAAGCCGAAGAAGAAGAGGGCTTGTCAAGTCAATATGTTGGAGATTGACCTCACTGAAGCCGACCTTGCGGCCGTTGTCACTGAAGAAGCAAACGTCGTGGAGAATGAGGGGAAGTGGTATATTGATACCGCTTCCACGGCACATGTTTGTGGTGACCGAAGCCGCTTCACCAAGTACAAGAGTTGCCAAGGGAGGAAGCTCAATATGGGGAATCAAGCCTCATCTGAGGTAGTTGGCTATGGTACTGTGGTGCTAAGGTTGAGCTCCGGGAAGAACCTTACTCTAGGAGAGGTGCTGCATGTCCCCGACATCCGGAAGAATCTTGTATCCGGCTCTGTACTAGTCAAGAGAGAGTTTAGACTAGTTTTTGAGTCGGATAAATTTATCCTAACTAAATTTGGAATGTTCCTAGGAAAAGGCTACCTGTCTGAGGGCCTTTTTAAGTTAAGTGTAATGGCGATTCGCCAAGAGCCCGTTGAGGCTAAAAATAATGATAACGAAGCTACTTCCTCATACTTGATTGAGTGTTCCGATTTATGGCATTCTAGATTAGGACATGTTAATCTAAATGCGATAAAAGACTAGTTAATCTCGATCTACTTAAAGTAAATGAGTTTAACAAAACCAAGTGTGAAGTTTGTGTTGAAGCAAAATTGGCTAAGCTGCCATTTCATTCTGTACAAAGGAACACAAAACCTCTAGAACTCATTCACACTGACGTATGTGACTTAAAGTTTGTACAAACTAGAGGTGGGAAAAAGTATTTTATTACTTTTATTGATGACTGCACTAAGTATTGTACTCTTTATCTTTTAAGGAGTAAAGATGAGGCAATTGAAGCTTTTAATAACTTCAAAGCAGAAGCCGAAAACCAACTTGATTGTAAAATCAAATTGGTACGAAGTGATAGAGGTGGAGAATATGTAGCTCCTTTTGAAGAGTTGTGTAAGACAAGTGGTATTATTCATCAAACCACTGCCCCCTACTCGCCTCAATCAAATGGTGTAGCTGAAAGGAAGAACCGAACTTTAAAGGAGATGATGAATGCTTTGTTGACAAGTTCTGGACTGCCCCAGAACATGTGGGGGGAAGCCGTTTTGACGGCCAACTACTTATTAAACAAAATACCTCTAAAAGGTAGAGATGTGACTCCTTACGAGTTGTGGAAAGGAAGGAAACCTTCCTATAAATACCTCAAAGTGTGGGGGTGTTTGGCTAAGGTAGAAGTGCCTTTGCCTAAGCAAGTTACAATCGGATCTAAGACCGTCGATTGTATCTTTATAGGATATGCACTGAATAGTAGTGCATATCGATTTGTCATTCATAAGTCGTCTGTGCCCGATGTGAATGTTGGAACTACTATTGAGTCAAGGAATGCTATATTCTTTGAACATATCTATCCATGTAAAAAGGATGATAAAGTTGAGTCGAGCTCTAGTGGTGAAGCAAGTAGTTCTAGAAATGTGGGGGTAGAACCCGCTACGCGTAAGAGGCAAGCTGAAGATCTTGAAACTTTAGAACCAAGACGTAGCACTAGAGCAAGAGTTGCTAAGGACTTTGGTCTTGATTATGTTGTCTTTCTTTTGGATGAAGATCCACGGTCTATAAAAGAAGCTCTTTCTAAACCCGATGGCCCACTTTGGCAAGAAGCTGTCCAAAGTGAAATTGATTCCATTATGCAGAATCACACTTGGGTCTTAGCAGACTTTCCCGAAGGTTGCAAGCCCTTAGGATGTAAATGGATCCTAAAAAGAAAGTATAAGGCAGATGGGTAGTGGTTAAAGGCTTTAAGCAAATTGAAGGATATGATTTATTCGACACTTATTCGCCTGTAACGAGAATTACGTCTATCTGTGTGCTTCTCGCGATTGCTTCTTTGCACAATCTTGAGATTCACCAAATGGATGTGAAAACTGCCTTTCTAAATGGAGATTTAGAAGAGGAAATTTATATGGAACAACCTGAAGGGTTTGTAGTACCTGGCCAAGAGCGAAAGGTATGTAAGTTGGTGAAATCCCTATATGGGTTGAAACAAGCACCATTACAATGGCACTTGAAATTCGACGAGGCTATGTTGTCGAATGGTTTTAAGATTAATGAATGTGACAAGTGTGTTTACATAAAGAATACAAAGAATGGTTTTGTAATTGTTTGTCTTTATGTAGACGACATGTTAATTATGGGACAAAACCTTCAAGTCATAAATGATACCAAGCGTATGCTTAAGAGAACTTTCGATATGAAAGATATAGGAGTTGCTGATGTTATTCTTGGAGTGAAGATTCAAAGAACTCCCAAAGGGATTGTTTTGTCTCAATCTCATTATATTGAGAAAGTGCTTAAAAGGTTTAATGCCTTTGATAGTGCACCGGCGAAGACTCCTCTAGAAGTTAATGTTCACTTGAGCAAGAATAGGGGTGATCCTGTTGCTCAAGAGGATTATGCTAGAGTTATTGGTTGTCTTATGTACATCACGAATTGTACGAGGCCTGATCTAGCTTGTCCGGTGAACAAATTAAGTCGCTATACTAGTAATCCTAGTAGAGAGCATTGGAAATCTCTTGTAAGAGTTCTGAGGTATTTGAAATACACTCTTAACCTTGGGTTGCACTACTCGAGACATCCCCCAGTACTTGAAGGGTACTGTGATGCGAATTGGATATTCGACACTAAAGACTCGTTGTCTACTAGTGGCTTATGTGTTCACTATAGGGGGAGGAGCTGTGTCGTGGAGATCCACGAAACAGACGTGCATAGCCCGCTCCACCATGGAATCAGAGTTTATTACTTTAGATAAGACCGGTGAGGAGGCCGAATGGCTCCGTAATTTCCTTGAAGATATTCCATGTTGGACGAAACCCGTGCCACCTGTGATGATTCACTGTGATAGCCAAGCGGCTATTGGTAGGGCAAAGAGTGGGTTGTATAATGGTAAGTCGAGACATATTCGTCGTCGACATAATACCGTAAGACATTTGATCACGAGTGGGGTTATCTATTTAGACTATGTCAAGTCTATAGATAACCTAGCGGATCCGCTTACTAAGAGTTTGAATCGAGATCAAATGGATAAGCTCGTAGAGGGAATGAGAGTTAAATCCACAAACTAAAGACGATTATAGTGGATACCCAACCTTGTAGATTGGAGATCCCATGAACTTGGTTCAATGGGAAAACTAAGCTATATGAGTCTTTTGATACCGCACTCAATTAGTCTATTCCCTAAAAAAGCTCGAGAGTGTTGGTGATCTGTCAAGTGGTGAGGTTAAGTTTTTGATTTTTAATAATTCTTGGATGCCTTGAGAAGGTGGAGTATGGCAGGATACTCGAGTAAGAATCACCTATGTAAGTGAGAAGTGAGGGCCGCTTCTATGTAACACTTATGAATCCAAAGAGGTTGTCCATGGCCAGTAAAGGACACTACCGTGAGAACGGACGAGGTTGAAACTTTATAGTGTTGGTGCTAATGTCTAAGTATACACCATGGAGGAATAGTTCAAGGCCACGTGTCCACTAATCCGCCGGTATGCTCGATAGCACTGACTAAGGAAGGTTCAAGGTCACAAGCCACCTACCCTGATGCTTTATTGTCTCTTGAGGACAGAGCTGTGTGTCTGCATGCATGCATTTGGCTATTTCCACTCATGTGGGGGATTGTTGGAAAATCAAAAAATGTTTATATATATTTATATATATATATATATATATAAATTAGTTAGTTATTATGGAAAGTTAATTAGCATTTATTGCTAATTTGACTTGGGCAAAATTCAGCCCTTTTCGATCACATTTTCGAGCCTCGATATTTATCCGATTTAAGAATTGAGATATATGACGTCGATCTATGTTTTGAGTAGATAATTATAGTGTGCTTAATTTCTCGATTCCGATTTTCGGCGAGTGAGAAATAGTGTCACGAAGTTTGGGGGACAAAACTAATATGTTACCTAAAGTGGAGAAACTTACCTTATTCGGGTTTTGGAGAGTTATTACATTAATCAATGTCCCACATCGATTAATGAATAATGTTTTGTGTGGTATTTAAGTCTCTACCACATTGTAGGAGATAACTAAGTGACATGTGGTGGGCTTGGGCCACACATGCTCATGCGCGCGAGCCTTTTCGCCGACCGCCTCAAACGCGGCGCGCGCGCCCGCGCCCGTGCCCGGCTCCGGCTCCGGTTCCGGTCCGATCCGTGTCCTTGTCCGTGTCCGTGGACTTGGACTTGGATCTTGGCAATTGGTCCTTTGGGTGGTTCGTCGGGCTCGTTCGTCGGGCTTGGCAGTTGGGCTAGGTGGGCTGGCCCAATCGTCGGTGTAGTGAACCGCTTACACCCGATTCCTCTCTTCGTGGTGCGGTGCTCTGCCGCACCGTAGTATGTGCTTTTTTGGAAGGATCTAGAAGAGACTCTTCAGCAGCCAACCTTCCATATCTCCACTCCCCACTCCCCTGGACATGTCAGCCTGCCTTAATTGGCAGGTGTTACTCAACAACCTTTCACTCGAGCCGGGACCGCCTATAAATAGGATCGATCACCGCATGCCATTTAAACACACCACATCTCACAAGCATTCTAGTTGCATTCTTAGCTCAAGTCTTGATGCAGTCTCCTCGCCGGAAAAGTCCAGTTCACGGAGTCGTAGATTTTGCGGTGCTGCTATCTTCGAAATGTTCGTTGTTTCATCTTTAGGGACGATACGCCAACACCGAGAGCACTACCGGGGTGTATTTCGTCTTGCAGAGAGAGGACTCCTCGACTCGACGAAGTTTTGATCTCTAGCTTTATTTTTATTTGTGTTTTCCGACTTACTTTTGTGGTTGTAATAGCAGCTTTTGTAACCTACATCACTATTGAAGGTTCAGGCTTCTTTAATGTTTTCCTCCTCTTCTGCTGAGTCGGGCGTGGGTCCTGAGTGGACTGAATAGGACGCTTGTCGTGAAGTTCACGCCCTATAGATTTCTCAGCTGCTGCCACACTTAAGAATTTGGCGTTCTTTTTATCGAAGAGATGTGCGTCAGCGAAGGCGACTCTTCCTTGGCAGTAATCTTCAATATGAATAGATACTTTGCTGCTGTATAGGAGTTTGCCTTTTGAAATTAGTCGCAGTGAGGTCTTGTCCTCATTCACCACGAACTTCTGGAACTGAGCCTTGAACTTATTCAAGAAGAACTCAATCCAGTTGATATGGACGCCATTCATGATGGCCATCATAATCTGAATCCAGATCCTGGAGAGTTGATCATAGGATCCGGCTGAACTGGTGAGGATGTGGTTGACTATGTACGCTAATCCTTTGTATTTAGGGAGCAGCTGATTTTTGGGAAATGATGCTTTGAACACAAAGTCCTTCTTCCCACTGAACTGACAGAGGTACTTGTTGATGGAAGTCTCCTTATACCCAATAGGAGAAATCCCGGTGTTGGGAAGATTGAAACTGAGGTGGAGACACTCAGTAATATTGAGATCGACAATCTTCGCTTCCCATTTGTTGTTGCTCGTTTCTTGCTGATAAGATATGCAAGAAATGCCCTGAAGGTCTTCGCTCTGTCGGAGATTCATGTAGAACTCTACGACTTATCTTGGGAGGCAGTGGATGGGAACCCTAGATAACGGAGTCTGAAGGCCTGTCGATTCAAGGGCATAAAAAATTTGCTCCATCTTGTCCACTCCACATGATCGGAGTGAGAGAACTTATCATAATGTTGTCTCAGTTGTGATAACTGTTTATATATAGTCAGTTCAACCAATTGTGTAGTCTTTTGTTATCTACAATACACTACACAATCTTTCTTTCATACAAAATAAATGATTACATGTGCAAATATATATATCTATATATTTGCTTTCAATATACAAAATTGTGTAGTCTTCTGTCATCTATATATATATCAGATAGGAGAATAAAATAATGAAAAAAGAAAAAACACATTGTATACAAGCATAAAATTTGATTTCAATAGACAAAATCCCAACATACACAACCTAACTCAAATTATACTCCCATCAATAACATTAAACCAATCAAATTTAAATTTTACTTTTGATGTATTTTAACTACTTACAAACTACTCCCTCTGTCCACCCGACTTGGCTTCTTTTCTTTTTTGTTTGTTCACTTGGCTTGGCCTCTGCTTAGAGTATCCACAATAGTGTTATTTAAATGCACCGGATGAATTGACTATGCGTTGCAAGCGTAGGTTAAATGGAGAGAGAATACTTCGTGTTTAATAATCCAAATGGAAAGATAAATGGTGTGAAGTGGTGGAAAAGATCCTCTATCCCAAAAGTTGGTGTCCCATTGAGTGACCCACCAATCACACGGCGCCACGCGTGCATTGGTGGGCCATCAAATTATCATAAATCGACACATGTTCCCACCTTATTAGTGGGACATGTATTGGGACACCTAATGGGGTAGAGGATCCCCACTCGTGAAGTGGGGCCATTGAGCATAAAGTGGAGGAAACGTGTAGCTGATCTTTTTGGTGGGGTCATTTATTGTTAGGTGATGAGAGAGAAATTGGAATTTATGATTTTCATTTTCCTGCCCAAAATTTTTATATCCGTTCTGACAATAAATTTATGTTCGTTCACATTACAGTCTGAGAAAAATAATAGCTATGTCATCATTTGGAAAAAAAAAAGAGCAATTGTAATAGTTATGTTACCGTTTTAAAAACAACTATATATACATCATTTGTCAAGAAATTTTCTTCATTCCAACTTTATCATATCCCAAACCCACATCATTCTCTTCCTCTACTATCTTAATTCTTTCATTCTCCCACACTCATTCACTTACATTTTTTTATCTGAAATGGATAAGAATAATAATTTCAATTGGCCCAATTATCAAAGTTTGGACGAAGATGAATTTGCTCAAAATTCTCAAGTTCCTCCAAATTTTCCGTACTCTCAATTCAATCATCCAACACAATTTATCCTCCAAATTTTCTACCCCCTTATCCATATTCTCAAAACATACCGAGTTATGGAAATATGCGAATTATCCTTATGTTTCCTCCAGTCCACCTAACATGCCGAACTTCACTTTCAATCCATCAATGTTTGGATTTTCGACTCCACCATCATCAAGCAATCGATCTAGATCTTCTAGGAGGGAAGAAACGAGCTCTCCACCTAACTTCCGGAGACTAAGTTCCAACAGGAAGAATCACTCATTTCAATCGAGAGTATGGAGCAAGCAACTGGGGGGGGACTGGCAAGAGCAAACGACTCAATTGGAAAAAACAAGAGGATGTACGTCTAGCAAACGCATGGTGCACGATATCCAAAGATCCAATCACCGGTAATAATCAGCAGTTGGCGGCCTTTTGGAATCGTGTTGCTGATTACACTATAATGAAAATAAACCCAATAGCCTTCCTACACGTACGTCTAACACCTTGAGGTCGCACTTATATCAAGCCGCTTGTGGTAAAATTCAACGAGTGCTACAACCTCGTAAGCGGAATATATAGAAGTGGGTCTAGTAGTGAAGACGTGTACAAAATGGCACTGGAAAAGTACCGCGGAGACGACAACAACAAATTTTCACTCGATCATGTGTGGTAGATCCTGAAACACCATCCCTCGTTTCAAGCACAGTCTGACTCCCTCGATATTGCAATGAAGAAGACAAGGACCTGAGAATCGGGTGCGAGGAACACATCTTCCACATAAAACGTAAGTGTTGATTTTGATTTAAACGAAGAAACACGTCTAATCGGATAGAAGACCACCAAGAGAAAGACGAAAAGAAAAGGTGTAGCTTTCTGCAGTGGGCGAGGATCGAGCTAAAGGGTTAATGCAACATTTCGATAAATTAAAAGCTACTATAAATGATTTGATATCAAGGAAAGATACACAATTGGAGCTGAAGGCGAGCGCTGAGCGGAGGAAGAGGATCGAGCAGCGGAGGAAGCTAATCAAAATCATAACATAAGACACAAGCAACATGACACCTGACCAGCTACATATGCAAAACAAATATTGCGAAGATATTAAGGAAAACTTGAATTTTCTATCCACCTAAGTGAATTTCAATTTATTAATGTAATCTTTATATTTGCTTTTAATGTTGTAATTTACCATTATTTAATGTAATCTTTAGATTTTCTTTTAATGTTGTAATTTACATTTCAATAATGTAATCTTTGTATTTTCTTTTAATGTTGTAATTTACATTTGTTTAATGTAATCTTTGTATTTTATACGAAAGAAACAACACATGATCGAATTTTATAAGATGAAGGAACACATGATCGTAACTAGCCGTTGGAAACTAGTTGTTGGAAACTTAAATATAGTAGTGAAGGAACACATTAGTTCTCACTTTCTCACATTTTCCAAATACTCATACTTTGCATATGCTCATTATGGCTCAATACTCTTCCAGTAGTTCTAGCTCTAGCTCTAGCTTTAGCTCATCTACTAACAACGATGACGAGTATGACAATGAGGAGTTAGTCGTGTGTGAAGCAATTCTACTACATAGTCAAGCTTTAATGGACTAATATGAAAGAAGGTGTCTCCAACATTTTTAATAGATTAATGTATTTATACATTATTTAATAATATAAAAATTGGACTAATTGATTTATAAATAGGTGGCCCAGTTATTATTAATTATTGGAAGTCTATCAACAATATAATTACTAATGGACCACAATTATAATTATAATATTTTATACAGTATATTATAAAAAAGAAAAACACGTTCAGATTTTTACATTAATCAATTTACTTTATTCATTCAGAAAAAACTTGAGAACATGTGAGAGCAAGAAAAATTATCCCTCTCAGATATCTGTCCAGAAGCTCCAAACGCGAGCAATAATCAAAGCTGCGACAACATACATAGAGGAAGGTAACAATTAATTTCTTCTCCATATTCTATTAAAAATAGCATCGCGACTATTCGTTAATTGGCCTACGGAGTACCAACCGATCATCTAGACGAGTATCTCCGAATGGCGGAATCAACTGCAATCATATGTCTTTCTACATTCTGTTAAAATGTAGTAGAAATCTAGGACAGTCAATACTTGAGAAGACTCAATGCAGTTGGCGTTCAATGTCTTACTCAGATGCATGATAGACATGAATTCACCAAGAATATTGGGAAGTCTTGATTGTATGCACTGGGAATTGAAGAATTGTCCAGTCGTGTGGAATGTTCAATTTACGAGGGGACATAGTTCTCCTACAATCATGCAAGAAGCTGTCGCTTCTCAAGATCTATGGATATGACATGCCTTTTTTTGGTGTAGTTAGTTCACTAAATGATATCAATGTGTTAAATGAATCTCCGTTATTCAACCATGTGCTCTCAGGAAATGCGCCTGAGATTAATTTCACGATGAATGACACACATTATAATCAGAGCTACTATCTGACAAATGAAATTTATCTAACATGGGCTGCTTTCGTGAAGTCTTTTTCTTGCCCAAACGATCCGAAGATGATGCATTGTAAAGAAAGGCAAGATGCTGCTAGGAAAAATGTTAAACGAGCGTTTGAGGGTGCTGCAAGCTCGATGGGCAATCGTTAGAGGGTCAACTCGATCTTGGTATAGGAAAATAATAAAATTCATCATGTTAACTTGCATAATTTTACACAATATGATTGTTGAGGATGAGGGGATATGGTTGCATTGTTTCTCAATGATGAAGATGATGAACCTGCACAATTCGTTCAAGGTCCAAATCCAGAATTTCGAAATGTGATCCGAACTTACTCCTAGTTACATAACAACGACGTGCATCACCAACTTCGGCACGACTTGGTTGAGCATATATAGACTCGCTACAACAACAATTGATCAATTAACATTTTTATATAATAGATCATATTTTTATTTTATATATTTTATTATTTAATTTTCAATGTTATTGCAAGTTTCTAAATTGTTTTTTTTTACTTTTTTATAATTTGTTGTTTAATGAGTTTTATCTAAATGTTAGTAATTTTTTATTTTACAATTATTAATTTATTTATTGAGAAATAATATTATTGTTATTTATTTGTTTTTATTATTAAAATAAAATATTTGCAAAACTTAAGTAGCGGGACTCAATAAAGTAGAAATTGTTTATATAGATGGATGACAGAATGTGGTTGTGTGTTTAAAAGTTGAGTGTTTAAGAAAAAATTGACGTGACAGGGAGAAAATGTGATGATAAGTGTTAAATGGATGAGAGCATTGTGGAGCTCTTATAATACTCTAATAAAATCTAACAGTCCCCACCACTTTTCGAACAACTACCTACTATCCTTAATAATACCGTTCCCAAATCAAAGAAGCCAAGTTGGGCGGACGAGGAGAGTATAATATATTTTATTAAATTTAAAATGCCTAAAAGAATTAATACTAAAAATGTTATATCTAAAATTCTTAATAATAATTAAAAAATATCATCATAAATTAAAAATCTGATACTTGCTTAAAATAAAATGAATATTACACGAACAGACAAAATGAGAGGTATAAATTTAATTCATATTTGGACATAATTGACAATTTAGATAATATCGAGAATTTTGTTGATACTTGAAATTAGAAAATTATTGATACCACGTAAATTTTAGGTGATTTAGATTTACAATGTATGAAGAAAAATGGAGTTTTCAATTGTTGTTGAAAGCTTGAAAAGAAAGAATTTTTTTTTTTTGTTAGTGAAAATATAACAAAATTATGTTATGAGAGGACAAAATTTATGAATTGTAATATATTTATATAAATTTTTAGTGAGTAATTGATCAATAATATTAATAATATAGTTTAAATTCAATCAAATCAACCAATCAAAAAATGTCAAATTTTACATTCTCATTAATAATAATATAAAAGAGCAACAGTACCAACTTAATAAGTTTGGAAGCGTGTGTCACAACCATGATCCCTGAAGCAATAAAACTTTTAAAAAAAATTTAATTTATCTTTCCTTCTTTGCGTTGGTGTAGTGTCACGAATGAGGATTGTTTTAAAAGTTATAATTGAAGCAAGACTTTTTTTTAAAATTACGATGGTAACCTCCAATCGCTATCGAAGTGCGTATTAAGTAAATTTTGCTATCGGAGTAGACTATTTTTGTTAATTACATACGTTGATAATATTTTAGTTTTTACAATAAATTTTAATAGTATTTTCATACCAAAATATACATTGTTGCTATCAATAATAAATAAAAAGGCAAATTGGTCTAAATAGTCCATAATATTTACATCTTTGGCAAATTTGGTCCCTAATTAAAAAAAAATTCCCCAAATTATGAAATTTGACGGAATGAGTCATTCCGTTAACTTTTCCCTCGGTCAACGGTTAGTCAACAATATTTAAAAAAATAATAATAATAACTTTTCCGCAGGTCAACTTTTAATTATTCTCTATATTAAGAGAAAAGAAAAAAAAGTGAAAAACTTATGTTGAAGGAGTTAGGGATTCGATACCTGCATCCTTAAGCCGCGCTTTGATTTGTTCGTATACATGATCTTCTGATCTGTGTCCCGATGCCTACTTTCCCTTATGATGGACGAAGATCTAGAGAAGTATTGAAAATCACGCCTCTCTCTCGCTCACGTTGAACGCGTGTAATTTGGATTATGAATTGTGTGTATTCTAATAATAATGTAATACCTTATTATATATGTTGGTCCCGAGATAAACGTTCAGGTGTAGAGGGGGTGGGGTGGGGGGGTGGGGGGGTGAATACACCTGAAAACTTTCTTAACTTAAAACGCGAACAGTCCTTTTTAGGAAGATGTCGCATCGAACAAGTTCGGTGACCGGATAAGTTGTTCGAATCGCGTGGCGAGTGACTGACTTCACTGAGGCCTGCTAGCTGACTTAGGTCAGAATTCAGTACCGTTCAGCAGAAGTTCAGTAGAGTGCGGAAATGTGTAGACCCAATTCAGCTGAGTTAGAAAATGTTTTTAGGAAAACTGTTTCAGTATATTAGTGCAGTCTTTTAAGCTTTGTTGAAACACAGTTAATGATTTGAAAGATATTTTCAGTATGATCAGTAATCAATGCAACAGTAAAGATAAAGCACACAGAACACAACGATTTTTAAAGCGGTTCGGATCCAACAATCCTACGTCCACTGTCCCGAAAAGATCAGGAGGCTATTTATTATACTGAGTTAGTCTCAGTCGGTTTGTGCACTGGACAAACAGTGGTCTTGAGATTTATACTGAGCAAGTCTCAGTTTACAAGGTATCAAACTGAAGTGTTTGACAAACTCTCCAACTAAGAAGGAGTTCTTTACAATCAAGAACAGTTCAAGGATGAACTCCTTCGATCTAAGCTATGGATATGGTCTACTGAGCTTAGGTTAGAGGGAAGGGAACGAGAAAGTGGCTTCTAGAGCGATGAACGGTAAAGTATAAAATCTGGGTTCGTATTCAGTCGCTTGGATACTAGAGGCTTAGAGTCTGATTCAGCTCGGTTCCCTTTGAGCAAGTATGTCGTCTTTCGCTTGGAATAGCTCTTTGAAGATCTTGCGGAAAGCTTTAAGTCGATTCTGAGTTGCTCGTAATTGCTCGTGTGTTCTTCGTTTCTAGGTGAGCTTCGATTTGAAATCTGCCCTCTATTTATAGATGAGAGGCATGGAAAGATCCGTTGGAGACGATGATCCATGTGTCTCTCTCTTTTGGGTAGCTAACGGCTCTTTCAAAGTATGGTGGCACAGTCCTTTCCCTCCATTTCCGGAAAAGTGTTGACTTGCAGCTTTAATCAGAAAGTAGACAGCTGACTGCTTGTCATTGGTCGAGACTGGAGAAAGTAGGTGAGACAAACAGACTTCAAGACAGATCTGAAGCTGACTTCTCTATACCTCGTATGACTCTGCTGATTTGACTTATAAGATTACTAACAGTCAGAAGACCGTCTGACCATTGCTGAGTCTGATCTATGTTCAGTAGCATATTCCTGCTGAGTCTAGTCTACTAAAGATCAACTCTGAGTTCAGTGAGCTACTCCTGCTGAGTTCAGTTCTACTGACTCCTTTCAGTATGTTGCTCCTGCTGAGTCCAGCACTACTGAGTCTTCTTCTCATGGTACTGAGGCTGATAGTCTACTGAAGAATCAGCGGACAGAACTGAACGCCTAAACCATGTAGGAAGGATGTCTACTGAGTCTGAAACTCTCAGAGATAGAGACAAAACAAATACAACTGAATGGTTCACCAGTCGAAGTAGGGTTTTGGGATCATTCAAATCTATAAGCACTAAGCTACTGAATCATCTCCCAACAATATACACCAAGCCTATTAACTAATTAATTTATAATGGGCTTCAAACACCAAACCCATTAATTAATTAAATAATAACTAGGCTACTTATTATTTATCAATTAATTGGACCAGCCAAATAATTCCAGATAAATAATACCCACATTATTAAGTAATGCAAAAAATGTTATCCCTTAATAATTCCGAGAGAGCGTGAAATAAATACTTGACATTTATGTGGGCTAGACCAGGGATCCAATACAAGAAATAAAGCAGAGCCTCAAATTAATTAATTTTCTATGCTCAACCCTGAGCAAAATTAATTAATAAACACAAATTTATTCTACTAGAGAGTTTGTGTTGACTTACCCATTTATTCCAATTTGAGCATGGACTTGTATTTTAGACTTAATCGATCCCCGTATTTAAGATATAAATATTCGTTAATTAATTAAGCCTACTGACAACTTAAATTAATTAACCTGTTATTATATTCCTGAGTAGTGCCACTTGACCTTATTAACCCACCTGAACTTAATCAACCTGCAAGGTTTAGTGTGTTAATCCTTTCGAGCTCCTCATGGGATATTATCAACCCTATTATCAAGGATACGGTTGCAAGATACAGACCAGTCTGAGTCACAAATGACTACTAACACCCAAGATACGTAGATTGATCGCGATGACGTTCACCATAGTAGGTCAAAATGATAGTTAATCAAATGCACTCAACTGAAGTCTTATCAAGCTTAAGACCAGCTAAGTCACCAAGATCTTTGGTTCTCCACTCAAGTCAGTTAGAAGAACACATCTCACTGTAATCCGTCAATACACCACCTTAAGTGTACCAGAATAGACAAGTAGTCAAGACAAACTACTTCTTATCTAAACTGCAGATTAAACCGACAACTCGTCCTAAAGTTGTCTCAACTATGATATATATTTATATCTTGTTAGGTCAACCAATTGTGTAATCTTCTGTTATCTACAACACACTACACAATCTAACTCTTATACAAGATACTATGACTTAACATGTGCAAATATAAATAGTCAGTTAGGAAAACAAACAGTGGATATGAATAACATTGTATACAAGCATAAAAGTTACTTCCAGTATACAAAATTCCAACATATGTCACGTGAGAATCAAATGTAGAAGAATACATATTAGCAATATTAACGGCAGAGACGAACTTCTTAATTTGTGAGTTTCCCTTGGCAGAAACGCCGGAAATTGGCGATGGAGAATGAACTCTAAGTCATTTTTCGCCGTGAACAAAGCTGCTCTTGATAATTTGTACTAAATTACTGACTGATAAGAACCCTAGGTGATTTAACTGTTAAATGTCCTTAATTTGTCTTGCCCTCACCTTCATATTATCTCTCATTCTCCCCGGGATATTTCAACAAACACTTAATGTGCACTCCATGCATCCATCTCAACATCTTTGTCTTTCACCTCGGCTTTCTCATCCACCACCCAAGTCATTCTTACTTTAGTAGGAACTTAAACATAAATACATTTAGGATTCTAGTAACATCTTGTATCAGAAACTTGAAAACTCTTGAAGAAATTTGGAGCAAAATCAAGGAAAGAATTCAAGATGATTACAAATGATACTACTTAGTGCCTCTGCAGTTAGGCTAAACGAATCTGAGAAACCACAGTTCAATTTTTTTCCAAAAAAACTCCTTGGGCTACAGCCCTATAGAGCCTCCATGTGGATCCGACCTGGTTGTCTTTAATAGTAAGCCCGTTAATCGGAGCCGAGAATGTTGCTTAAGCGTGTAGTAGAGGACGACGGGAGGCAAGGGTAATGTGGTTTTTGAGGATCTTGATGGAGGCGAAGGAGAACTCAAAGTCGGTGGAAGCGAGAAGAGTGAGGGAAACGAGCAGGGAGGCGAAGATGGAGAAACATTAGGCTGCAGAGGTTTTCGCAACGAGAATGGCGGAGGAAGGGTGCTTGGAGGAGAGGGATTAAGGATTGATCGTAAAGTAGTGAGGCGACGACGACGTAGAACCAAGAAAGGATGAGAGAAAATGTGTAGAGAATTAGAAGGCCTAGTATATTGCGATGTGTGATTTGATCAAAATTCTGATTTTACAAATTCGGAATGAGAAACTGTCATCCCAATCAATCCAATTGGGATGCCCTGGAGGCTAGATCTGACATGTTACTCAGCAAGAGTGTCATGAAGCTCACACTTAGGGGTATAGTCAATGGTCCCACAATCAAAAAGGGAAATTGATCTATGATCAAGTTTGGAACAAATAAAAAAATTTGAGCTTGACGAAATAATTTGCCTACTTTAATTTAATTATTTAGTCTAATATAATTAATCATTTTGTGAATTTTGGGACTAAAATGAAATTGGTTTTTTAATTAATTAATTGTTAATTATTGTTTTTAAAAAGCCATATTCTAAATTAATTTTCAATTTTTTCTTATAATTGGCCTATTTGGTTCTAAATACATTTCTAATATTTTACTAATTATTTTAAAATATCGTTGACTAACATTTAATTGATGGAAAAATTAACGGAAAGATCAACTCCACTAAATCTTCATAATTCGGGATAAAAAAGTAAATAAAAAATGATAAAAAATACAAAGATGGAGAACTATTTAGACCAATTTACCTTATATAAAATGTCATGTTTGCGTTCTACTCTTTCGTTAAAATATAAATCATGGTTGAATTCATTTCTAATTTATTTTCATTGCATAGAGCCCTTTTTATTAGCTATACACATCGAATTTTAGTAAAAGTACAATTACTTGTATTAAATCAATAAGAAACAACGGTATTATATATTGTTTATTAGTAATTAGATATAATGATTGTATTGTTTTCGGTAAAATGACATAATTGACCCCCAAACTATGTACTATTGGTGAACATGAATTCAAAACTTCTTTTTTGATAGACATGACCCCCAAACTATTTTCTTTTCGTGAACATGATCTTTCAATTAAAAATTCCTCGAGTCATGATTAGTCAATTTTTTATAAAATAAAAAATTCAGAGGGTATTTAACATTTTAATTAAAACTAAATACATCATTAAAAATAAATACATAACTTCAACACATCTAGGTTAAAGAAAAATTACTGCTCAATTTTCACAGCCTCAATTTTCACCATTGCCGCTACTCCCCGTCGCCGCCGTTGCTCCTCATCGCCGACGCCGCTCCCCTTCGCCTTTGTTGCTGTCCCGACGCTGCCCCCTACCGAAACTCTTAGATATCTTGCCCAATCCTCAAAGGACCGAGAACTTGATCGGTGTGTAGTTTCAATCGATGCAAAGTTGCGTTTTTGCCCCGATTAATATCAATTAGCTTGCATTTGTAAGATTAATGCGTAAGAATACTTGATTTTTCCAGTTAGAAAAGGATCTAATTTGTTCCCACCTGGAGTTTTTAACTATGCAGTTTATATATATTATTTACTTATTGATTTCTACAACATTTGTACAATTTGATTGAGTTATCTTTTCTGAAGTAAAATGATGAAAGATTGCAAAGATATAAGGATTAAGTTTTATGATAAATTGATTGAGTCTACTCTATTGCAAATATATGAGTTTTATGGTTTTTGTGCTAGTTGTTTACTTGAGCGCATTAAGAAGGACTTCACCAAGAAATATGGTGGAGGAAAAGCTGCTACAGTTGTTGCCAATAGCCTAAACAAAGAGTTTGTGTAATTTTATTTGGTATATCTATGATGCCTTAGGTCCAACTGAATATGCCTTTTATGGATTTGTTGTTTTTAACTTATATTCTTTTATTTTCATTTTTGGATTAGATTGTATTTTTTGATTTTTTGGACTTGGTTTAGGTTATGTGGTTAGGACGATGTTTTGGAGATGGTTTTGTGTGGTTTTGTGGAAGTGACTTTTTTTAATATGGCAAATTGAATCTTTTTTATTTTCAACCCATATATTTTTTTTGGGGTAATTTTTTGATGCAATAAAATCATTTTGGTGTTTGATAATTGATGAAAGAATTGACATTCGAAAAAAAAATTCAGATTTGTGAACTTGATCATTATCACAAATTGTCAATTATGCATGGTCCCTTTAGGATTTATGGAATTTCTTCATCATATATTTTTCGATTGGTCTACTTAGTCCTTATAAATGTGAAATCTCAAAACTGACATTTGAGCATACAATTAAACCTCTTTAAAGTAATATACTTGGGACCGAAAAAAAATTTAATTAGCGAAGTTATTCAATTATCCATAAATGAATATTTATTACTTTAAAGATAAATTTACTATTGGGATGAGATTCAATATGATAAAATTTGAAGATCCCAAAACCCTAGCTGAATGATGAACCTTGTATAATGTAATAACTTAGATGAGTTCAGCATATTAGGAACTCAGTAGGCTAGCTAGAGTGGGATTGCTACAACCCATTGAATATGCACATGAATTCGAGCCACGAGCTGATATCTTAGAAGAATGGAAGTATGAGACAATACAGTAAAAGGTCCGAGGAATCAGAGGAAAGTCAACTCAGTATGGTATTGGAGTTTGAACAACCCTCACTTACTAGCTAAACCTCGACCAATGAGAAGCCGCCAGCACTGTACCCGCTCTGATGTAAAGCTGCTTTGATACTAAAAAAGAGGGAACTTTACAGTATCATTCAAAACGAAGATGGTCGTTTTCCTTGTTGTTTTCGATACGCGTCTAGACTCTCTCCAACGGATCTATTCATACGTCGAGACTATAAATATAGAAGAGTCTTCATGCAGAGAATATATCATCACCGGGAACTCAAGCATTCAAGCGATCAAACACTCTAGTAAACTTACAGTCTATTCCAGCGAAGAACTTGCATTCATAGAAATCCTTATAGTTCTTCACTATAGAGTTTAATCCGTTCCCTTTCTTTATTCTAAGCAAGCTTATTGTAAAATCATTAGTTTAGAAAACTCGAAGGAGTTCGGCCTTTCACCTGTTCTTATAGTAAGAACTCCTTCACGATTGGAGAAACCACAACCTTCACGGTTGAAATTGTAAAGTCACTACGACTATAAGTAGACATCATCTGTCCCAAAGATGACGCGAGACTTGCTCAGTATAAGCAAATAAGAACGAACATGTCTAGTGAACAGATCAACTGAGACTTGCTCAGTATAATTAGTACAAGAACTCCTGCTTAGTTCAAGACAGTGGACGTAGGATCCTATGTATCCGAACCACTTTAAAAATTCTGTGTCGTTTTTAACTATTGCATTTTTTTACTGTTTATATTGAATAAAACTGACTTTTAAACAATCAGCATAAAAAATATTTTTCAAACTGAGACGAACATATTTTTGAGGCTATACTTCCGCACACAAAATCAAATACTAGACTTTTGTTCACTGACTAAAGTAGATAGACTCAGTAGAATGTTATCTTTGCCCACGCGATCAAGAAAGTTTATTTGACCAACTGACTAGTTCAGTAAACATTTGCATTTCAGGTAACATTCAGCTGAGCTGACTTTCGCGTTTGAGCTTTGAAATTTGCATTTCAGGTGTATTCACCCCCCCTCTACACCTGAAAAGCTCGTCTCTGGACCAACATTTACAATAGAAAACAAGTTAAATGTGTGTATTCAACTTATTTTTTTAAATAAGTTAGTTCGTGTAAACATTAAAAATTAAATAATTTTAATATTTGCTTTAGTAAAATCATGTTGAATATGCACTCATTATAAAAAAGTCCAATTATTCAATTTTATAAAAACTTAATAGTTTTATAAAAGAACAAAACTCATATACATTAAAAAAATTAAAAGTTTGTTCTTGCTTATATTAAAATTATCATATAAATATGTTTTTGGCATTGCATGATTCGTTCAACAGAAAATGATCTACCGAAACCGAAGTCCTTGAATTAGATAAAAATCTCAAACATTAGGTAATGTCATTTCTAATTTACACTACTGAAATGCTATGAATGTTCAAGATCTTTTAGCTTAAATAATTGTTAGCTAAAATACATGAAAATATATTCAGAAGTTATCTATATTTTGCAGAAAGTTAAGGATGGTAATTTTGGTTTAGGTGGGAAGAAAAGACAATAACTATGGAAGTATAAATTTATAAGAAATGATTATTGTACTACTGTAGTATTATAGTTGTATATATATATTTTCTGAAATCAGTAACTATTACTTTATATTTTCATTCGGACCTAAAAGATTTAAACTTTTTTATTACTTAATGCATTTAGTGAAATTATTACTTTAATACACTGGCCCAAATCGGGATTGGAAAAAAATATAATTTAAGCGATGTTTTTACTTCATCGAGGTTTAACTGTAAAAATATTAAAAAAAACCATAAACTAACTGTTGACTAAATGATTTTTTAACGAAAGAATCATACTCATGAAAATAAAATTGTTCAGAGACCATGTATAAAAAAAAATAAATTTGGAAACACGCACATGAGTAATATAAATAGTTTGGGGACCAATTGCCTCATTTTGCCTATCTTTTCTAATGTTTATCCATACTAGTTATAACAAACAGTAATTATTTTAAAATAAAACCTTCATTAGAAAATGCATATATATGCATATATTTAACTAAAATAGGATTATTCATAATCGACCGATGCGTGCTCTAAAATCTTGATACGTTTCGGTTTCTCCAGTGGGCGAAGTAGTACAATTTATTTCAATTTAACCTAAGCAAAGCAGGTTTCGCCGCCCTTCATCCGCCGCCGGACGTCGGCGCCTTTTTTACCGGCGTCTCCACCAGCGAACGGTAACCACAGCTCTTTTCACATGGCAGGCGAGCCCATACGCGAGCCCAAACTCGAGAGCCAAGACGTCAAAGCGCCAACGGTAATCAGCCCGAAACCGCCGAGAAAGCTCCGCGAGTTCGAGGCGAACAGCGCCGCTAATCCTTCGGCGCGTGCAAAGAGATTCAAAGGTGCACTGTTGGCACTTGGCAGTCCAGAAGCCGAGCTATTGCCTGAAGAGGGGCGTTGGTAGCTTGCAATGTGGGGGCGAAAGCCTCCGGTTCCAGCATCGGACGCGGCTGTTTCGATCCTCAGCCAGCTGCTCCAGCGGCACAATTGGGCGGAGGCGAGCGGCGTGTTGAGCGTCTTGCTCAAAGGAACCGTCAAAGATCATTCCATGTCCGGAAATCGCGCCAAGTATACGGTAAGAAACCTGCTTTCTTTTACTGTTTTAGATTTTCACAGTTAAATCAAATCTGCTTCCCTCCTAGAAGTATAATTAAGTCGATTTGGTCATTTTTTCTTAATCCAGAGGTTAGATAACTATGTCATGATTTCTTTTATCAGTTATTCTTCTCATGTTTCTTCTTTGATTTCTTTGATGGATTTTGTCACAACCCGTTCTGAAGGGGTTAGATTAAATGTTGCTTAATAGATGCTTAGTAGCTGCTTCGGTAAAGTGCTTTAGGGTTTTTTAATAGTTGTATCTATGAATACTCTTTCGGATGTGGAAATGAGATATCAGAAAAGTTATTCCCAAATCTTCTCTCTCAATTCTCTCTTCCCTCCCTCTCAATTCACTTGTTCTCCTTCATCTCTAAATCTCCTCTCTCAATCCCTCTTCAATCTCTACCAATTCTCTAGCAAACTCCTATCAATTCATACGGAAATCTCTAGCAATCCGGCGAATTAGCAGCAGATTGTTACAATGGTATCGAGCAACGATTCTCGCGACAATCGGCAAGCACTCTAGCGTAAGGCGATTAGATCCGGATTTTCAGAGCATCAGCTGAAGGCGATCGAACAAACGATGAAGGCGGCGTTCGAGCGATCGACTGCTATTTGTATCAGCGAAATGAATAGAGTGTTTGATAGTTACACTCGTAGACGGTGGAGGTGGAAGGGACCCGTACGGCGGTGAAAACCCTAATTTACAACCTAGATACGCTAATCAACAGTACGTGCAGAGGGGTCAAGCACCGAGCTCTCAGAATAATCAGTTGGTCCAACACCCTCAGCCGCAACAATGGGTGCGAAGAGCGCCGCCGGTTGACACCAACCGCGATGAGATTGAGAGGACTGTGCAACCAGAGGCTATTTATTCGAGTTTGCAAGATGGGAGGGGACGACTGAACCTACAACCACCTGATACCCGCTATAGGACTGAGGAATGTAGAGTTCGCTTTAAGCCGGCTGGGAAGCGAGTTATGATTGAGTGTGATGATTGCTTGAATGGATTTCATTTAAAGTGTTTGAGCCCGCCGCTGAGGGCAGTCCCGGAAGGGGACTGGATTTGTAATTATTGTGAGGGGAAGAAAAATGGGAAAATGGTGGAGTTTCCTCAGCCATCAGAGGGGAATAAGAGGATAAGGAATGCGAGGGAGAAGTTGCTTTCGAGCGATTTATGGGCTGCCTGTATAGAGAGTTTATGGAAAGAAGTGAATGACACTTATTGGTTCCAAGCTCGGTGGTACATGATTCCGGAGGAGACTGCTGTGGGGAGACAACCTCATAATTTGAGGAGGGAGCTTTATAGGACTACTGATGTTGCTGATGTTGAGATGGAGTCAATTATCAGGCATTGCTCTGTTATGAGCCCTAAGGAGTTTGTTAACGCGAGCGATGAAGGAGATGATGTGTTTCTCTGTGAATATGAGTATGATATACAGTGGCATAATTTCAAGCGCATTGAAGAAATCGACAACAATGAAGATGATGGTGAAAGAGTTGACGATGATGATAATTGGAATTCTTGTGATGAGATTTACTCTGACTCAGAATCAGATGGAGGGTATGAGGATGAAAAGGAAAACATAAGGCCTCAAGCATCTCTAGCCCACCCTGTAGCAGCGAATTCACGTAAGGGACGAGTGTTTGGACTGCAGAAGATTGGGGCAAAGAAAATACCAGAACACATAAGATGTCATAAGCAGACTGATTTGGAAAAGGCAAAAGCAACTCTTCTGCTTGCAACAGTGCCTAAATCTCTACCTTGCAGGGATAGGGAAATGGACGAGATAACCACATTTATCAAAAGTGCTATAGGTGTTTTGGGTAGATTCTTATTGATTGAAATTGCAAGTTTGCCTTCTGTTCTTGATGGGATTGTGTGGGACACTTGGGGCGTAGTTGAGGATATTCGACGAAAGGTTAGGAGGGGTGCAAGTGGTGTCACATGGAAAGGCAACCCCTACCACAAATGGTTGTTTCTCGAATTAATTAGGGTCAGGGGTCATGCATATGATGTGAGTTTCTACCAACTTGGTGGAATAATGTGGCTGAATGAAATGGATTGCAAGGAGGATGTTAGTGCTAAAGTGGAAATAGAATATGATGCAGAAAATAGAGATCATTCACTTGTTTCAAAAAACAAGGAAGAGATGGAAGAGAATAGAAGGACACAGGTGGTGGCCAAACTCCATGCTATTTTGCGTCCATTTCTCCTACGTAGAATGAAGGAAGATGTGAAGCAGATGCTTCCTCGGAAGAAAGAAATTATCTTGTATGCAACATTGACTGATCATCAGAAGAACTTTCAGGAACATCTTGTTAATAAAACACTGGGGAGTCATCTGATTGAGAAATTAACATCTGCTCATGATATTAAAGGAAAGCTGAATAATCTGATGATTCAACTCAGGAAGAACTGCAACCACCCTGACCTCTTGGAGTCTGCATTTGATCATTCATACTTTTACCCACCTGTGGAACAGATTGTGGAGCAGTGTGGAAAATTTCAATTGTTGGAAAGATTATTGACTAAGCTTTGAGCTAAAAAGCACAAAGTTTTGATATTCTCTCAATGGACCAAGATCTTAGACATAATGGATTGCTATTTTAGTGAAAAGGGACTCGAAGTCTGCAGGATTGGTGACAATGTTAAATTAGTAGAAAGAAGACGGCAGATTAATGAATTCAATGATGTGGATAGCAACTGTAGAATCTTTCTCCTGAATACCCGAGCTGGTGGTCTGGGTATCAATCTTACAGCAGCTGACACCTGCATCATGTACGACAGTGATTGGAATCCTCAGATGGATTTACAGGCAATGGATCGATGTCACAGAATTGGTCAAACAAAGCCTGTTCATGTTTACAGGCTTGTCACTGCTCAACAGTTGAGATGGAAAGCTTTTAAACTTGTCATGGCACCCTTGAAGGCTTCTATAACAGTCCTAGCTTCGTCGAAGATCCGAGTCTTGGGGACAAGACTCCTTAAAGAGGGGAGTATTGTCACAACCCGTTCTGAAGGGGTTAGATTAAATGTTGCTTAATAGATGCTTAGTAGTTGCTTTGGTAAAGTGCTTTAGGGTTTTTTAATAGTTGTATCTATAAATACTCTTTTGGATGTGGAAATGAGATATCAGAACAGTTATTCCCAAATCTTCTCTCTCAATTCTCTCTTCCCTCCCTCTCAATTCACGTGTTCTCCTTCATCTCTATATCTCCTCTCTCAATCCCTCTTCAATCTCTACCAATTCTCTAGCAAACTCCTATCAATTCATACGGAAATCTCTAGCAATCCGGCGAATTAGCAGCGGGTTGTTACAGATTTTCAGCAATTTATTTTCTCTTCTATCTTACTTCCTCATTTATGTCAAATAATCAAATTAGTTCTGCGATTTGTTTGTTTTTGTTAGTGGTAATTCGTTTGAGATAACTATATGCTACAGACAACTCTGTTAAAAGCTCATATTCAAATCTTGTGTAGGCTACATTGGAGCTTCTTAGTATCATAAAAGGTGAAAATCTCAGCTCCGAAGGAAGCCGGAATGTCTATGAACTATGGATTAAAAAGCTCGGACCTTTGAAGTTCTTGTCAACAAAGGTACAAAACTGAATATTCTTCTAGGGAGATTATTGTCTGGCCAGCATGATCTCCTTGAGGAATTCCTCAATGACTTCTATGTTAGATCATGAGAAATAAAAGGTCTGATTGCATACACTCTGTTCCACATGGTTTATTTCAAGTTCTTCACTGTTTTACATTTCCCTTTTGGAATGAATGGAAAGGGTTCTCTACCTTGTTCAAATTTGCTATGTACAGTTGTGGTGGCTCTGCTGCAGTTTTTTTCTGGGAAATCGATCTCAAAATTCTGATGTCATTATGCAGGTTGTGGTAATCTATTACTAGTTTTAATTACTATATTAAATTTTGATGACAGGATAGGTTTGCTGTGCAATTTGAGTTGATACTTTCTTATCTACAATGTGGGAGTGTGAATGATGTATATCAAACTGCTCTATGGTAAGTTAATATTTTATGCAAGGATTGCATTAGATTCAAAGCTGTTTTCCCTCCCCAACCTTGAGGGTACTGCATGTCATCGTAAACTTCCACTATTTCTTGCAAGATTTTCATTGGCCAATTATCGATTTCTCCAGCATTACTTTAATTTTTCAGTCTCATGCAGGAGCGTGGTTTTGATGGTGAGCCTGTTGCAATTTTGCTTGTTGGATTGGTATTTTGTCAGCGCTGGTATTCTGATATTCCGAAAAAGTTACAGGTGACAGTTTGATTCATCTGGCACCTATATGCTATCAGAAATTCCTACGGATGGCATTAACATGCCAATTGATTATTCTGAGGTAGGCAATGCTCACGAGTCAGGAGGAGCCAATTCTCTCTTACAATCCTATTCAAACACTTATGTGGCCAATGATAAAGAAGAAGCGGGAACCGATGCTAACCAGCCGAAAAAATCAATGGAAATTGAGGTCAAGGTGAAAAAAGAAACTTCCTGTTCCAGCTATTAGTCACAAGACTTTAGCTGTAAATCATCTGAGGCGGTTGGAAATAGTGGTTCTGCCTGGCGACCTTCCTCAAGTCTCTATTTTCCACACCCAAGGTGAGTTTCAAAGTCCTGTTTTCTTTTACATATTTACATCAACTGCAAAAAACTTGTATTACTCTGAAGCATCATTAATGATGATGAACTCCATAAAGTAGTGGTCTGCTGATTTTTAGGCAATTCTGTACATATGATTATGGCTGGGGAATTTAATCAAGAGTTGGATTTCCATGTTTTTTATTTAATAGAATGAAAGGTTTATTTACCCCGATCATTTAATCTGAAGCTAGATCCAAGCCCACTAGACAACAACAACCTAGAATATTTCCTTCTATATTTTTTGGATTTCTGTGGGGCCACTTTGTTCCTTTCTCTTTCTTTCCATTTAAATATAAGGAGTTGAACTCTGTTCTGCATCTTGAAAATGTGACTTGTTTACAGAACCTATTTTTATTGAATCTAGAATTCCTAACCTATACATAAAACAAAGTTTTGCTTTCATTTAGTAAATCTAACTTCTATACTGCTTGCTTAGATGCATTTTGAGTTTGTCTAATTTGTTCCTGAACAATTGGGTCTTTTCTCATAATGACTGGAAAATGTTGTCTACGACATCTACACAACTACATGGAGTTAAAGCCAGAAATCGTGATATGTGTATAAATTAGGATCTAACCTTAGTTAAGTTTTCATTCACTCAACACGTATACATTTTTGGTTTTTGTTGTTTTAGTCATATCTGCCAAGATTGGTCATGAAGCTTTTTCATAAGCTATCTTTTTTTTTTTTGGTTTTCTTAAATATAGGCCTACCTCCATGGCTACTCCCAATGAAGTTGACCAGTTCTCATGAAAATTTGGAGGATGCAATATTTAATCACAGAGGATTGCTCAACCACTACTATGACAGTGCGGTAAAGCATTTACGTGTTGCTGTTCACTCTAAGCGACCAAGAGTTGAGGCCATCCACCCTTTAGTTCAGGTACTAACTCCTGATTTTTCGATATTTAAAATAGATTTATTATTTTTTCCTTCTTTTGGATAATTATTTCTTTAATTCTTTCAACTATGCAAATCACAGTTTCCATAACCGCACTGACAGTTTTGATATCGTTCTCTCTTGTTCGTGTAAAGTTGCACTTGTACGGTTATGCGGTTTGCTAATTTGCTCTTGGCGGGGCAGCTGTATGCTTAGCTGTCCTGCATGCATGTAATCATAACATATATCGGAATTCAAGGTATTACACAATATGGTCATAATTTATGTAGCTAATAAAACTGTCAAAGTTGCTGATGGTAAAATAATTGTGGACACAAGCTGCAATATTATTAAAAATTATGTGTTAATTGAGACAGGTGTTTTACATTAATTTTCATTATTCATTAATTATTTTGAAAACTGGAATGGATTCATCTTCTTGCATTAGTGAAGCTAATAATTTATTGGCTTCTTATTGTGTTATATTTATTTCTATGTCAATATCCATATTGGTTGGATCATTTTCTTGTTGCCTTCTTACCTCTTTTGCTTATAATTGGTGTAGTCTCAATAATAAAGTCAAGCACCTGAGGCATGTCTTATACCTGATGTTTTCTTTCATCAGTTGTCTTCATCCAATTAATTACTTGTATGGATCACATATCTGAGGACTTTATCCTCTCAGTTTGGCTTTCTTATTTCATTTTATTGTTTTTGCTGACATACCATTACTTGTTTGCTTATAAGAAGTATCATTCTTCTTGCATGTGTAGTTTTATTATGAAGTTGCACAGTCGATTGGTCGATGCACATGCCATACAATCAAATCCTGATTTGCTTTTTGTCTGTAATTATATTTGATGGTTGGTTATATATCATGCTGTTTCACTATCTTTTGCGTCCAAATTAATAAAAGCTTTGTTGTCGTGTTAAGAGTGCTTAATATTTGATACTCCTTGCATAATGTTATTCTCAAATTGATTGCATAGTTATTTATGTTTGGCAATCCTGTCTAACCATGAAAGTAGTATCTAAATACCTTGATAAGACTAGGTATGTATGGTGAGTTCACTCCTATAATTGCATATATTCATTGCTTATTGAGAGTTTGTGAATGCGAAGGAGATATAATGTCCTGCAATGGTGGCAGTGAAGTTCTAACCGGATACCAGAATTATTCACCTGTCGGATCTTGATGTCCAATATTAATCAAGTTCATTTGAATCTGCTTGAGCTTTGCCTTGTTTCTGTGATGCTCAGAGAGCTAGTATTTCATTTGGTTGTAAATTTGTATCATTTCAAATATGTTGTGAAAACGAGAGAAAATGATATGGAACTTTATTCTTTCTTCTCAATTCTTCTCTTGGTTTTTGTATTGTCAAACTGTGTAGCAGTTGTTTGAATATGTTTGGTCTAACTCAGTTTTTGGTCCCTATAAATATGGGTCTATTTTCCTGGGATAGAGAGTATATTTATGTATTTTTCCTTTTTTGGTTGTTTGAATATTGTGTTTCTAAGTTTCAAGTGTTGGGTATCATCAATGAATTACATGATGTAATGAATCATTCTACATTATAGTGGTGTCTCATTTACAATTCAAAAAAGGGAAACGCTTCCTATTTCAATATTTGATAATTAATTATGTCGACTAGCCACCCACTTTCAGCATTCCTATTTACTTAATTAAATAAAATTCTCCATTGGTTACTCACAGCTTTGCCATCTGAGTTGATTAAATGAGTTTAAAATAAAAGCCGTTGGATCACACCATTAAAATGAAAGCAACTTTAAGCAATAAACATAACCATAAGCAGCAGCTGGGAACGACATTACCCACCGCTTTTCACTCTTCTGCATTTCTTTTCCGCCGACTCTTCACGCGAAATGATACCGCAAAAGGCTTGAGAGACTCAATCCGGATCACGTGCCCTGAGTTGCGGATAACATTTGCTTAGGAAGAGGATTGAGCAGTGTGCTGCGATGGCCGGGGGCGGGGGATATAGGGCGGAAGAAGACTACGATTATCTCTTCAAGCTGGTGCTCATCGGAGATTCCGGAGTCGGTAAGTCGAATCTGCTGTCGCGATTTACTCGGAACGAGTTCAATTTGGAGTCAAAGTCTACCATAGGCGTCGAATTCGCTACCAGGAGCATTCATGTCGAGGATAAAATTATCAAGGCTCAGATTTGGGATACAGCTGGTCAGGAACGGTAAATTTCACCTCTTTTTTTTTTTTTTTTTTTTTTTCTTCTTTCATTTGCGATCAACACCTTCTAGGGCGGAAGCGGTCAATAGCCGGAATCTGTCTGCTTGTATGTTTAAAACAATGATTAGTGAGAGGAGATTAAAACTTATAACACCAGTAGATCTATTGACCAAAATGTTCTGCTGAGTTAGGGATTTGAGGCATTTTTAAGTCTTTCCATCTCCGAGAGGATTGCTGCTATATTTCTGGGATAAAAACTCAGATTGCTTGATCTGGATTGAATCTCTGTACTTTAGGCATGTTGCTGCAATCAATGGCTATGAAACATTTATGGCTAAATTAAGACGCTAAAGAAATGCATATGCATCATCATTTACTTGATAATGAAAGAGAAAGCCACTTACACCATTTGTTTCTTGCTAGGCTTGCAACAGAAAAATAGTGCATGATCCAATGGGAGAAACAGTTTTTGCTTTTCAATCTGTTGTTACTATGTTACTGTCTAAACTGTTGATGTCCTGTACTCGTTTAGATACCGTGCAATCACAAGTGCCTACTACCGAGGGGCTGTGGGAGCATTGCTTGTTTACGATGTCACCCGACACATAACATTTGAGAATGTCGAGAAATGGTTGAAGGAGCTTCGCGACCACACTGACCAGAACATCGTGATCATGCTGGTGGGCAACAAGGCGGATCTGCGCCACCTCCGCGCTGTTTCAACTGAGGACGCCACAGCCTTCGCTGAGAGGGAGAAGGCCTTCTTTATGGAGACATCAGCCCTTGAGTCTTTGAATGTGGAGAATGCTTTCACAGAGGCACTCACCCAAATATACCATGTGGTTAGCCGGAAAGCTCTTGACATTGGAGATGACCCTTCTGCGTTGCCCAAGGGAGAGACGATCAACATTGGGGACGACGTCTCGGCCGTGAAGAAGGTAGGTTGTTGCTCAGTATGATTGAGGGTTAGTTTTTGAATTTAGGTTTGGGAGGCGGCATTATCATCTCAAAGAAATGCCATAGTTTTAGTGTTCCACTGATTTGTTGTATTATGCTACATTATATAGTCTTTCGTGACTTTTGACACACACCAAGATTTGTCATTTCATTGGATCTTACCTGCTTGTTGGAGTTGTGAGTTTGATTCTCGAGTTCAGATCTCATTTAGTTCAAATTTGACAATTTTTATCATCACTTCTCTGTGCCCACATTCTTTTTCACTTGGAAAGGACTCTTAGGGGTAGGAACAATTAATACTAAAATACTGGTATAATACATGTATTGAATTTTGGGTGATACCTAGAAATACCAAAATATTTGTACAATTATACATGCATCGAATTTTAGAATGAATTCCACTGCTCTTACATTTAACATCATCCATTGCGGGCACTCTTGTAGAATTGGATCAGGATACAATATAAATATCATGTAATTAGAGGTCAAAAGTCAAAATAATATAAAGAAAATCTTCGACTAGTATACGATCAGGAGGAATATATTTTTCGAGAATTTGTTATTTCACCCTCTAAAACTTGGGGAATTCAACCCTCTCACAAATCAACAACTAATAAAGAATGAGCATAGCATTCTTTAGTCCTACAACACAAGGCAAAGTAACTAGAAAGCTAATACAGCATTCATCCAATTCATAACAGAATAAACAAATAAAGTCTGTACAGTTTTTCAGAGACCCACGGGTTAGGAAGATCATATCACTGCAAGTATATACATCATAATATAATACACCAAGATGAACGATTTCTTTTTCTTCTGGATGATAAAATAATTGGTCTACATGACCAAGACCCAGTTTTCATACAACAAATAACACATCATCCCCCTCTAATCACGACACCCGCACCTTGCAGTTCAAGGCCATCGATTTGCAAACGGGGCAAGCGTTCTTCGTTAGCAGCCACTTCCTTATGCACTCACTGTGGTACTCATGTCCACAATCAACACTCCCAATTTCTTCCCCATTCTCATAATCCATCTGCATAATAAGAAACGGATCAAATTTGCAGTCTGTTCATGTTATCAAAATGCCATTGAAGCCTTATAGTTTTGATGCAAAACAAGAGTGATGATGAATAAACAACCATTTAATCCAATTCCATAAGCAAATCAAATCTTATGATGGAGTAGTGATTGGATGACTTTTAAGTGCACATCTATATCAGATATAAGAATGGAAAAAAAGAAGCAAAACCATGTGTAAAGTTGAGGAGGTTAAATTTATTTGGTGATCCATATCAGGTATATCAGATATATACCTGGCATATAACACAGAAGTTTATTTGGTGATCCAAGGAAGCTGCCTCTCCAAGGTTGATGCAAGAAGTTGAGGAAGTGAAATTTCTTACTTTTAAATGTTTTCTGATGAACTCCATAGACAATCCAGTGCCAACACTACCAATCTGCTCCCCTAATGCAAGTAGCTCCTGTTTGTCGAAATTCTATCAACAAAATTATTGGCATTTATATCTAGTCACAAGGGTAAGTGTTCTTCTAGCTGATTACCTCATACGACATGTGATCTATGTCCAAGCGCATGTCTCTGTGGTGATCAATAGTATCTCCTGCTTCATGATAGCCAGGAAATCCAAGAATGGCGACTTCCTACGGGGCAATATTAACATTAACACTCATGCAATCCCAATAAGTTTGTGAATCATAAAATGACGGGACAGCAATAATGGGATATTAAATTGGGAGGTAGAGGTAGAGGTGGAGTTAGAAATGTTACTTCTTCTGGTAGAACTCTCATGTGAGGAAGAGCTTGGTATCTTGCACTTAAGTCGAGCATGATTTCTCTCCGAAGAGGCCGATATGACCGGAAACTCAGTGGCGGAGTAGGAGCCACAAAAGATGGAGCAGCATCTACTGTATCCTGGAAATGATTGATTCCTGCATTTGGCGATGCAGCCACTTGTGATGGGAGGTTAACGTTGTATCCTCTGACGCCTTGCATGGATGGAGGCGGATTATGAGCATTTGGATGGCCTTGAGGAAGGGGAGGAGGAAGAAGAAAACCAGGATTCCTATTACTAGTTCCATTCAAACTGGCCGACATATTGGGAACTAACAAGAGAGAGGAAATGAGGCAGCTCCATCAAATATAGAATGAAAACGCAATTAGTAATCACAAAACAGCCAGAAAATGCCATAATTTAGCCGAACAATTACCATGAGTGTAATGTAAAGGAGCGTGCATCCACGAGTAAGTGCCGATATCACCATTGTTCGTGCCAAAGTGGATGTCAAACCACGGATTCCCAGGCAACTGGGTGGGTGGATCAGAAAAACTACCTGGGATCAAACGGCTAGCATTATGCGCAGCAAGAGACTCATGCCCAACCATATGGGGCCTATTTCTCCCACTTATTTGAGAGCCATTTTCAACAATTAATGTTGGGTCTAATGAGTTAATATCAGATTCTGAAGTCATAGCAGGCACAGGGGCAACGGAAGAACTAGGACCTGCTGAAGCATTAATGTACTGGTAACATGCCCCCTCAGCAGTTTTTCTCTTAAACGATGCTCGAATACTATCCATGTAGGGTATACTCCTGCTGTAGGTATCTGTAGGAATACCAACAACCATGTGAGTGCTTGAAAGTGAAAACTGGTCATGTGTACCATGATTGACTTGGAAAAGGAAATCTCTATTACCAGATGGCGGACCCAGATATGGATTATAATGGCCAGATGGTGCAGCGATAGCTAAATCAAGATTTGTGGACGGATGCTGATGCTGGGGACCATTTAACTGCGGAATTCCATAGAATAAAGCACTGTCATGGCATTCTGGCATATGGTGGAAGTTGAAATTACCCAGGTTTCCTGGTGCAGGAACCATTGGGTGAAAACTAGGATGAGGAAAGTTTGGTAAACTCCCATGAAAGATGCAAGGTTCGGGATGTAGATAGCTGTGGCGTTGTTGATTGGTTTCCATATCATTCATATGACCAGTGAACTGAGTATTTCGGTGCCCCATGTTTGATTGCTACCTGCATCGGATATACACATAGCTAAAAAGAGAGAATAGTATATGCTAAAAAAATGAATTCACCGACAGGATAAAGTTATAATAAATGTTATCATTAAACGCACAACTCATAAAACTAAATGAATCTAGGGGTACCATGCATCAGACGATACTAGAACAAATGAGTTCCACTAATTCGACACGTGGAACTACTTACCAAATCGACATGCTAAACATGCACAGAACAACCCTAATAAAATTTTCTTCCCAGATAAGTTTGACTTTACACATCCAGCCTTGCCCATGCTTCACTTACATTAATATTACTTTTTGTCCGCACTCTAATTAATGGAAATCAAGTCATCTATAATCACGTCTTGCAACACAAAAATGCTTATGGTGAAATTATATATGTCCTAATCTTAAAATTGGTAGTGCATCTTTTATTCAGTTCATAAAACTTTCAAAAGAAGTGTCACTATTGCCAAAAGGTTATCTGTCCCAGATTTCCAGACTTGTAATAAGTCAGGCTTAAGATACATGTGACTTTTAACCAAAATAAGAAGTGAGACTAGCTTGAGTTTTGTTCATATAATTTATCACACTAAATCAAGCTAAGAGCAGACACGTTACTCCACTGACGTGAGGGGCTTGCACTACTTCATTAGCACTCAAACAAATACAAGCAATAGATTGCTCTTAACAAAAAAGTGCAGCTTTACCTTCTACTCGTGCCATTTGTATTACATCAATCACATTAGATCGTAATGCTATTTAAATTAATACAGTATTAAATCCAAACAATTGTGAAGGACTAAATGTTAAATCTTCTAGCAGTCATATCTTCAACATGAGATTACTAAAGGCCGGAAAAGAAATGCAAATCTAGTTGAACCAAACAAATACCAAAATTCAGTGTTAACTGACATGTGACATGCTTATACAAATAAAGGTGTGCATGTATAATATGTGGAAGATGAGGATCAACTTAACTAGTCCTATGTCTCCAAGAATCAAGATAACTAGTGCAGACAAAGAATACAAATTATGCCATATGTCATCGCAGTTGCATGGATTGAAGTATGGGTAGTAATTTCACACGAAACACACCGAACAGAAAAAAATTAAGAAGATCGAACAAATACACCGCACTAGAAAAGCTTTTAAAGGAAAGGTTTTTCTACAACTACACTTCCTATCTTTATGGCTTTTTACCTTAAAAAATTAGAATGATAAAATAACCCGATCACATTGATAAAATAACCAAAATATAAGATCGTTATGTCTGCGAACGGAAAATGGCTACCAATGTGCTCCGTACACGCGTCAACCAAACATAACAATTGAAATTGGGACCCACCAGGTAAATTTTCAATATTAACAGAAATCTCTAACTACATGTGCATAAACTATAACTGCTTGTAGTAACTCAGAATACATTAATGCAACTGAAGTTTGAAAAGTATTTAAGATTCTTAGAGGCTTAGAGCACCTGAAAAAGGCAAAGCTACACCAACCCTATACTCTATCAGACAGAAAAATAAAACAATTCTCGTAAAATACTAAAATAGTCTTGGTTACATAAAGTTAAGTCAATTAGAACCTTTTTCATCCCATCAAGAATCCGCCATGGAACATTATTCCAAGTTGATTATCACTAGAAGAAGATATGAACTGACGTTGAGTTCAAGCAAATACATACTTCCCCATCAACAAGATACATACAGCCCATAAATCCAAACAATAAATTTTCCAGACATGAAATTGAGAATCATTTGGCCTCGAGAGAGGACAGAGAAGGTCAATCATCTAATTCGGAAAATACAAAAAACATAAAAAATAGAAGGGACTAACCTTTTTTAACATGAAAAAATTTCGAGCTTTTGTAGGTTTTCCACCTTTGATAATCACCAAGAATAAATTATATGGAATTACTTATAACTCCTGCAAAGCAACAGCAAAATCGGTCAAAAACCCTAATCTTCAGGTATGTATCAAAAGTGATCATTGATCATCATAACTTCAATTAAATTAAAACCCCAAAAACTATTTAAAAAAAATGTATGCATTGCATGTGAGCTTTCTTTTTGTGCCCAAGAATCAAGCCTAATAAAACATCACAATTCTGATGAAGGCGATTACCAACTTTTATTAAGAAAGAATCTACAAGAACTCATTGAATTAATAGTCTGGGAAAAAAACTCAAAAACTCACCAAATTGAAATATGGTGAAAATACAAAGGGTCGAGAGATCTGAATTAAGACGAACAGGGAAAAATCCCCTTGCAATTTCTAGAGAGAGAGTGAGAATTTTTATGGGGAAATCGCCTATTAATGTTCTCTCCCAATTCTTGTAGTGATGTAATTCTTCATCATTATTATTAGGCAATTGACAAATTTAGTCCTAATGTTTGACACTTTGGATAAATAGATCTTAATTTTTTTTTAGTTTATTGGTTTCCAATGTTTGCTAATTTGGATAAATTGGTCCTTCTGTTAAATTTTAAGTTAATTAAGTTTTAATCATAAGGATATTTATGGAATAAAAGTTTCAGACCAATTCATCCAATTTTTAAATAAAACTTTAATTTTTTTTAAATTATGATTTTTTTCGGAAAAAAATTAATTTTTCAAATAATTTTTTATTTTAAAAATTATTTTTTTCAATTAATTTTTTTTTCAAATAATTTTTTTGGTAAACGAAAAAAAATTGATTAATAATAATTTTAGGGACCAATTCATCTAAATAATTTTTTGAATTAACTTTTTTTCAATTTTTTTTATTTAAATAAAAATTAAGTAAATTTAGATTAACTAATAATTTTGCATTTCACGGTGAAGGAGGGGAGCGGGTCAACACAACGGTTGGGGAATATGTTATGTTCTTCGAGGAGAAGAGCAGTTGGACGATTAGGAGGTGGGAGGCCATAACTGGACGACTAGGAGCGGGTCGTCCAGCTGCTCCTCTCCTCGAAGAACATAACACATTCCCCAACCGTTGTGTTGACCCGCTCCCCTCCTTCACCGTGAAATGCAAAATTATTAGTTAATCTAAATTTACTTAATTTTTATTTAAATAAAAAAATTTGAAAAAAAATTAATTCAAAAAGTTATTTAGATGAATTGGTCCTTAAAATTATTATTAATTAATTTTTTTCGTTTACCAAAAAAATTATTTGAAAAAAAAAGAAAAAATTAGTTGAAAAAAAGTAATTTTTAAAATAAAAAATTATTTGAAAAATTAATTTTTTTTCCGAAAAAAATCATAATTTAAAATAAATTAAAGTTTTATTTAAAAATTGGATGAATTGGTCCCTGAAACTTTTATTCCATAAATACCCATATTATTAACACTTAATTAACTTGAAATTTTACAGAAGGACCAATTTATCCAAATTAGCAAACATTGGGGACCAATAAATTAAAAAAAAAAGATTAGAGACCAATTCATCCAAAGTGGCAAACATTGGGGACTAAATTTGTCAATTTGCCTTATTATTATTATTTTTATATATTGAAACCTACGTGGTTAACGTTATTATCTTTCCATATTATGCCCTTTCGTTGGTAAATCAGCCAAGGGTGTTCTTGTAATTCCACCTTCCAGCCCAACGATTTCCTAATTTATAATTACAACTTTTACTACTATTAATTATTATTTGTTCCTTTCCTTTTTTTTCTTTTTTGTATTGTTTTTGCGGAGCATTAGCTGTTAACCTGCAAGATTAGGCTCCATTATTAATATCACGTTATTTAAATTAATTATTCCATTCATATTATGGTATAGCGTTTGAGATGGTTGTCAACAAATATCCATATTGTTGTTATATGTACTTCTCCTTATGTTCTATTAAAGTTTTTTTTTTGCACGGATAATAAGAAAATTGCTTATTGTGTATAAAGTAGTGTAAAATTAGTAGGGTCAACTAGGGAAAGAACCTGTGCATTGCACGGGTAATGGAAGTTGTAACTTATTAGTAAGAATAATATCACATTAGTCGACCATGGATGTGGTAACATATTAGTATGAACAAACTTCAGATATAATTAATAGTTCATTATTTTTAATTTTTTTGTTGCTTTGGTAATGGAAGTCGGAACTCATTAGTACAGTTCTGAACACATTAGAACAAATTATGTTCATCAATCCTTTAAGATAATACTACAATTTGTCTAATCAAAATAATATTACATAACAAACATTTAAAAATTATTTATTGTACTCACGTCATAGAGCCTAACAAACTTTGTTTATGTGTTTATTGCTTTTTTCATTCTTATTGTATCATAAGAATATATCTTGGATTTATTTTAGCTTAATAGTACTCAATTATAGCTAAGATGAATATATTTTCTAAGATAAATATATCTTACAGATACTATATTGATATGTACCAAGTACAGCAGTAACAAAATGAACGTTTGTTGTTTATGAGGATGAGGAGATAGAGTCGGAGCAAAATACTTCTAAAGATGGTGAAAATGATATGAAGAAGATATGTTGTTTGAGAATAACAAAGGAGATATTGAGCATGACGATGAAGAAAGAATTATTGTGAGTATGAACTTGGTGAGGAGTAGGCCACAGAAGATAATGATGGAGGTGAAGTTAGTGGCGAAGAGGCAACACAAGAAGATGAAGTTAGCAAACAAGCTATAGTAGAAGAAAGTGATGAAGAAAATAATCAAGAAGGAGAAGAAAATGCAAAACAAGATATAAAGGAAGCCAAGTTAATAGAAGACAGAGAGGAAACTAAAGAGTATGACATAGAGAAACAAGATGCCAGTTTGAAGTTGTCCCCTTGGGATGACATAGCGGTGAAGGTGGGTGGCCCGGGACCGATAGGTCATGGGTTCAATTCCCACTGGACACGCTATGTGTGAGCTTGTCACCCTGTCACATTAAGGGTGATTTAACTCTTCTGTGTGGTTTGCAGGCTATTGCACATGAGCGAAGTTTACCCTGTGCGCACCAAAAGGTAGCGGCTGCGGGTTCCTCGTCAACAAAAAAAAAAAAAGATGCCAGTTTGAAGGATGTCAAGAAACCGAGTGAAGAGAGCATAAAGAAAAAGGTGCAAGCAACCACGTTGAAGAAAGCAGATTCTGAAGATAAGCCTGATTCATCCAGTAAGAGAGACTTGAAGAAGATAGACCATGCATGAGATCAATAAAGTTGTAGGACCTGGAGGTTACAATATTGAACTGAAAGTGCATATTTATAAAGGAACGACGTAAAACACTCATTAAACGAAGGTAATATCTACATAAGTATCCAATAATAACCATACATTGTTTTCTATGCAATGTCCAAACTATGATTTTTACAATGGTATATCAAATCCAATCAAACTATCTTACCAAACAGATCTCCCGACATCAACAACTACAACGAATATAATTAAATAGAAGCACGGATGAAAGTTTTCAGATTTCTCATAAATTTGAAAGTGCATATTTTTCAATTGTATTAATGATCCTTGAAATTCATCATTATAACTACATCTACAACATGGCACACACAATAGAATAATAAATACAATAGCATATAATACAGATATCTAATAGAATAATCCAAACAAGATGCAAAATAACAGAAACAACGTGATAGCTCGATGTGATACAAAAATATACGTAAACGGACTGTTTAATTGGAAACTGGAATCAAACCAATTTTATAGGGTAGCACAACATATGTATAATCTCCCCTCGTACGCATTCCCCATCTATGCATCCCGCCTAACCTCCAAAGTTCATTCATAGAAAATGAGTAAGAATAAATAGACTTTAAAGTACGAAGCAACACAAACCCATCGTGATAAGCTAACGGTTCCATCCAAGAGATTGATGTAAACACATTACCTTTAGCCTCTATATCACCAAAATCATACGACCTATTTTGCGAAAACGCACGGAGGCTCATCCCATATTCTTGAACCCACACAACAGTGAAATCCTCAGGCAACCACCACTGCTGCAAACCATGCTCAGAGACAGATACACAAATAAGATATCTATCCTTGATACCAAGACAAATGATAGGAAAACACACACTAATCTGATGGTTTTTTATCGGACCACAAATATATCGGGGGATGTTACGAACAAAATCATAAAGAAGGACACCCCAAGCCTCAATCTGCCAGTATATAATGTTATCCACTTGGACTGAAGCCCCCCTCTTAACAGGATTAGATACGCACTGAAGCATGTTTGAACTAATCAACCGATTACACCTCAAAGAAAATACATCAAATACGAAGAGGTTTCGACCACCATCATGATTAGCAACATTAGACACAGGAATTAACATTATATCTAACCGCAAAATTTCCCGCACACATCTCCCAATGAATGGCAAGAGCAAAGTTCGAAGTACTGCCAACATTTTTCGGCCAATCAATTTGTGAATATTTGCAAGTTAAGGGATTACATATATAAATATTTGGAGATGGATTTGAATTACAACTCCTGCAGCAGACGAAGACATCATCCGGAAAAAAATGAAACAATTCAGTACGTAGATCCCGATCAGTTCCACTAAACGACATATAAACAAGAGTTCTGTAACCGATCCTGCACAAGAAAACCAAAGGATCCAACCGTTCGCTGCAACTGAAGCCTAACAAAAAAGGATTCGTCAGCATATCGTAAGAACGTCCTCCCATATTACTACAAACATAAACAGATTCTTAAGTATTCAATTATCGAAATAGGTTTTCGCTAGAATTTTCCGTAATAGAAAAGCAAGTATGGAAAAGAGGAAGAGACTCACACGAAAATGCAAAAGGAAGGCCGAAGCGCTAATTTGAAAACCCAGCACTCCAATTGCTTATTCAACCAAGAAATACGACCACATGGCCAACAATTCGTTCAGATTTTTCAAGGGAACCTTTCAAATTAAGAGTTAGAAAACATAATTATATTTTATATTTTTAGCATTGTTATTATTTATAATTTATTACTGTTATGTATTATATTACATATAATATATGATATATTCAATTAATATAAGTATTATTTAGTACTTTCAAATTACGTATTATCCCAATTATTATCTCATTATTATTATAAAAGGTAAATCCCCAAATCATATTTACACCGGCGTTGATTAAAACCCTACCGATAGAATTCGTCGGCGTAAGGGAATCCGGAACGCGCAACTTCGACGGAGGCGTTTTATTTAGTAATATTAGGCAAGTTACGCAAGCACAATACCTCCCTGTTGTTTTAGTACAGTGATGGCCTTGTTTATTCCGGCCGTTACTGAGAAGGATGCATATAATGATATTGGTACGATGGTGACATTTTCATCCCCCCGCATCAGTTTATTTTTTCATTATATAAAGTGTTTGCTGTTCAATTCAAACCTACGGCTCCAGGATCCAATTTGGTAAGTGAAGCATGCAGTGTTTCACACGGTTTTGTGATTA